>JAEANM010025426.1:0-10945 GCA_017656035.1 Myanophis thanlyinensis | reverse complement strand
AACTAAAAAATCCAAATTAGAAACCCATTGGGGGGTAAATTTAGTAGGGGCCCAATTCCCAAAATCTCTGCGCCAGCGTGATTGTTGTCCATGATAGCATCTCCAGTCCGGCCAATCAGACCATTGTTGCTGCGACCACCCCTCTCGGTTCACCAAAGAGGGCAGAACCATCGCCACCATCGCAGCCGAAGATGTTAAAAATGCCGCTGAAGATGCTGGAAATCTCGGCCTCCAACCAGGCGGACCAGGCCGTGGGGGTATCATCGGAAATGTTGTTATTGCCGTCGCCGAAGCTGAGGCTGGCAAAATCCCAGTAGAAGTTGTTAAGGGGCAGTCAAACGGGGCCCAAGGCATGTCAGACCACCCCTGGCCCACTGCTAGATCAAAAGTCGCTGGGCCATTGAGGGAAAGTCAAATGAAGTCCCAGATACCTCCGGTTGTGTCCAGATAGGTCGGCTAGGCCGCAAACTTGGCCACCCCCCCCAGCCTCTCCAACACGACGGAGAGGCCAAAGACATCGCCGCTGTTGCCGCTGTCGCCCTCGATGAGGCCATAGTTGGTGAGAGCAGAGCCGGAGGAACCGAGAGCAGAGCTGGAAGAGGCTGGAAATGCCGTCGCCACCCCCGGAGGCGCCGGAAACGAAGACAAACAGGCTGGAGAGGCACCGGACACCACCGTCACTGCCGAAAAAGCCGAGGGCGTCGTTGTCGTCAGCACCAAGGCCCCGAAACTCACTGAGAGCCAGCCAGACGAAGCCCAGGATGCCCCAAGATGTCCTCCATTGACCTCTCCAGTCTGGCCAGACCGCGGCCCTTCCCTCCAGCTCCTCCCCGAGACCGGATCCACCGCTGTCTCCCGAGCCGAAAAACGAACTGGCCGGGTGTCAGGCTGGGGGTGAGACCACCGAGGACCAGATGGACGTGGCCGCCGGGGGGGCCCAGGACACGACCAGCAGCCAAGCCGCTGCCACTGCCCCCCCAGTTCTTCCTGCTCGCCCCCGTCCAATTCACCTCCATCGCCACTCTCACCAAACAACCGGAGGGAGCCCGAGTCAATGGAGCCCAGCGAGGTATTAATTTCACTCGCTGTCCCACTCTGGATCTTCTGCCGTCCTCTGCTTGGTATTACTGTTAATATTCTGTTATTACTGTTGCTATTTTTCCTCCCTCCTCAGCCAGGACGAAGAACGCGGCCGCGTATATATATAATAATATATAATCAGTTCACCAAAGAACACATTCAGCCATTTTCCAAAACAGGCCTTGGATCTGATCAGAACTGCCTTGCAAACTTTCTCTTTTTAAATTATATTGATGTTTGCCATCAAAATCAATATTTATAATATTCAATTGTCCTATACTTTCTTTCTAAAATAATACTTTATATTAAAAAATAATTGGGTTTCAGAAGAGCAGTGGGCTTGCATTTAGCAAAAGATGTAACATGTTAATCAAAACAAAACATGTTCCATTTAGCTTGTTAGCTAAATATAACAATTAATGGATCAAGCCCCATTTTATACACTGGTCAATAAAAAGGACATACAATTTGTTTGAATGCTTCTTCTTATAAATATAACTCAATATCAGGAGAATTCAGAGAGGAATGGAGAGTGAAAAAAGAAAAAAATCAAGATGGTCAATTGTAGAACAGTGAGTCTCAATCTTCTCTTCACCCCAAACCTCTTTAAATACCTTCTGTGGTCACGGATCATAGTCCCAGGTCACCAAACCTTAATTCAAGATTTAAATCATAGCATTTCTTCAAGTGTTCTTCATGGATCTCCTGAGATGACATCATGGACCCCCAGAGATGTGTGGAACAGTGTGGTAGAACTGGAATCCCCTTTGAATGGTTATAAAAATGTGATTAATTTAAAAAGTAATTCTTAATCTTTTATACTTTAATTCCTATTGCACAAATGATCAAACATGACGACAATCATCTCTGCGCTTCAGTAGAATCATGAAAATTATTGCAAAGGATGAATAAATAATGCAGATAGGACTGGGCCTTAGAACCAAACTGCTGCTGATGCGCCAAATATCACTCACAGCATTGTAGTCCTATAAACCATTTCAGAGACCAACCATTAGCATTTGGATTGATACTGGTATACTGAGGACCATCAAGACTGATACTATTTACTGAAGTAACATTTCATCTTTTAGCAGAATGCTTACAGAAGATACAGGCATATAGACATGTATATAATTATAGATACTTCAGTAATTCTTTTTACACTAAAATGTATGGGCTACTTTTCTAGCAGAAACAAGCTCTATATTACTTCTTTGTGGTACTCAGTATTACCTGAATTCAAAATAACTGTACATTTTGATTTTTACTGAGATTGACTAATTTTGTGCTTGTTGTTTTTAATCTAATATACCAACAATGTTTAATACTAAACTACTAATCATAGTTTTAAATAAGAAAATAGTACAGAATGTGTGAGGGTTCCACAAGACCATTAGAGAAATAGTTATCTCTGCATTACTAGAGAGAAGGCAGAACTAGACTGGGTTACTCCCAATTCTCATTATAATAAGATAACTAAGTACTGAAAATGGGCAAGTTAAAGAAATATTGACTGTTTTAAAGAATGTACTTATTTATACTCTAACCAACTGGCTATTTGATGGATAAGACTAAACTAAAATATAGGCTTCATCATGAAAATAATCCAAAGTATGTTATGATTCTTTTTTACAGCTAGAAATCTAAAATAAGGCACTGTAATAATACATAAATAATACTCTAAACTGTTTCATTATTTACCATAGAAAATGTATATGCTTCATAACATATATGAACACCAGGCAGCTAACAGCAATAAATAAGAAAGATGTAATAAAACTTCTCTAAATGAAAACAAAAGGAAATCCAGAATTAAAAGAATCATAGCACTAAGGCTTCAGATGTAACTTCAAGTTGTCTCTGAATTCTCATCCCCATCCTCTCCATTCATAAAGTCCCTCAGTCACCTGGATTGGACTGTAAAAATAAGATCTTCTTCCTGCAAAATGTTAATGGTGGATAAACCACAAAAGTCAGTTAGTTTTTCTTTTATTCATTCAATTAAAGGTTTTTAAGAATCAACTGAGGAATTGAAAAAAAATCAGGAATGTAAATGATTTGTTTTTAGTCATCCTTGAATCAGTGTCAGAATTATGGCAACCATTCTGAAATCCACCATGCTTTTGACAATCTATTTAAAGCTATGTCAAAATGAATGTACAATATCCACTCTTGTTATCTATGTACCTGATATTTCAATGTTGTTGCTTTTTCATCTGCTAAATGATCTCTAGTTTTTGTAATCGAGGAGCAAAGGGCCTTTAACAAAAATTGTCTTTCCACTACAGCAAAAATATAACCAGACAAAATCTGGGCAACAAGGAAAATAGAGCTGAAAAAAAGGTTTTTCCCCCCTGCATATAAAGTTCATGCATACCAGCATCCATCTATGTTAACCTATATCAATAGAAACATCAGTGAGAAATATTGATTTATTATGACATAAGACTTTTTCACATTATAGTTTATTAAGCATAAGCCAAATTTTAGAACAAAATTCCCCATGAAAAATTAAGAAAACAATAATAATCTGTGGACTTCATGGGACTAAAAACTTGTTAGTATTTTGGATTTTGTTTTAAGTTTCATCTCTAGGTTATTCTCAATTTAAGGTGGGGTGTTGGGCCAATGGATGACATATGACAATGTCCAGCATCTCTCACAATGCTGGCTCTTTAAATAGGTTATACATAATGCATGAAATGTAATTCTACTATGCAATGTTTTATTAATTGTTTAAACATGTGAGTATTTAAAGCCAGAAATAAAAACTGAAAGTTTTAAAGGTGTTTAGTCATTTATTCCATTGTTTATACATACAATATTCTTGAAAGCATAGTTGAAAATGTACTCCAATTGGGAAAGGTTAAAGAAAATATTTCTTCAAAACATTGAGATATGAATTATCAAAAATCATAAGATTATGATAATAGATATTTGTTTACTTTAAAAAAATAGTCCTGGAGCAAGGGGCTAATTGCTGGAACACCTGCTAACCAAATCATGAGGTATAATTCAGAGGTGCTGTATCTTTGTACTCATTGGCAGTTAAAAGACTTCAGTCTTATTTGGTGGAGTTATCTGAACTAGAGAACAGAATGCAGACAATGTAAACAAAAAGTCATCATCAATTGGCTCTCTGGGAACAAGACATAAATGGAAATGCAAATCTCTTTTTCTGAAAGGCAAAAAATTGTTTAGATTTGATTCCTGAGCAGGTAAAAATTTTATTTTCACTGTTTTAGAAAATATCAACTACTTTTTTTATAGCTGAATTCCCTGAAATATAAATATATAGTTCTTAGCTGAGTTTATCCTTCTACTTCTGGGAGCACGATAGTATATCTGTTGCTGGGGATGATAATGTACCAGTTGCTGAGAAATAACAACAAAAAGAAACAATAGTCAAGTCCAAGCTTATACATTTTCTCTAGGTACTAATTGTTCACAGTGAAATATAAAGATACTACATAATGGTTTTTTCCAGTGGCTCTTTTGAGTTATCTGTTTTGACTAATTGAACAGGTAACAAATTTAGTCAAATAGATTTTGACTAAATAGATTTAGATTTATATTCCACCCTTTCCTCAAAAGCTCAAGGCAGTTTATACAGAACTTCTGCAATTCCCCCTCACAATATCCTAAAGTTGAAGTTCAAATGAGGTCCTATTCATGGAAGTTTGGCTGAATGCAATCAAAAAGTTACTTGCATAAATGAGATAGCAAGTATTCATTTATTCATCCTATAAAAATTTCCTGTCTACAATCGCTGCTTCAGAAACATTAACATTTAAGGTTGTTCATAATAGCATCTTCAAGAAATCATGATGATACCAATATGATGATATACATACAATGATATGTTCTCATTATTAAGTCCCAACAACTGAGAGAAGTACATATGTTCTGACATTTGTTCAATGGTGATACCTTGCATATCATTAACTCCAGTGTATCCCTTTGATCACTCACAAATACATATCAGCTCACTTTACAAAACTTGCTCCTGAGTCACATGAAAGTTCAACATTATCAAATACAGAATCTGGTCATTTCTGGCTCAAAACCTAGTTCAAAATAACTTCAGAGTACTTCAGAATAATTATTAGTTACCTAACCTAAATGAGTCAGATAGTACTGTAAGAAGGCAGGGTGGGTTAACCTATTTTCTGGGCTCAGAATACAAACAAGCTCCATCTTTATGTTGCTGTTGAGATTTTTTACTTTTCTCTCCCAAAGATGTATTAAAGAACAAATGAGCCAGAAAAGGTATAGGGATGGGTCAGGGACTCTGTCCTCAATTTGATTACTATACAGTTGAATTTATAGCTTCTAAGGATCCTTTTGTACAGCCAAATGAACCACTATCAATCTAAAAAAAAATTCTTGTTTGCCACTAAATTACTAGATAAGTCATTGCTTCAGTGAGCTATGTTGCATTTGTAGGTTTGAAGGTATAGGATAGTATATCTGCCAACACTCAGTAACACAATCTACAGCTTTTCCCAATCAGGTATTCCTTAACTATTGAATTCGCTCGCCTGAAAGTCTAATAGATGCAGTATCAAATCATCTATAATAGGTTAGGGAAGATTGAATTACCATTGACAACAGTGTCAGCAAGCTAGCTTACTTACTTCTTACAATCGCTTGCTGTTGGTTAGGTTGGCTGAATAATACCGCAGGAGTTGCAATGCAGAAATTCTTGAGGGACAAGCAGTCAAGTTTAGAAAGAAGGTTTAACTTGTAGAACCCATTTTGCTTGCATAAGGATCAGAGTCTGTGATGGAATTCAAATTATTTTACTACTGGTTCTGTGGGCATAGCTAGGGGGGTTTATGGCTGGGTGGTCATGTGACAGTAGGCAGTTTCTGTAAGCAGGGCAATAAAGATTAGCTAGAAACAACATCAGAATGTTTTTTCCTGCCTTCCTTATAGGATTAACCCTGTAAAGTGGAAAAAAACAAAAAGAGATTTCTTCTAACAGCCAGTTCTCTGAACCACTTAGAAAATTTACTGCCGGTTCTAGCGAATAGGCTAGAACCTGCTGAATTTCACCTCTGAGACCCTGACATTTTCAGCTAACAATTGATTATCAGATACTGGGAAGCTCTCTTCCTAAAAATCTTAATAGTCACAACTTGTCATGGAGATTCTGGTCTAGAAAGACAAAACCCCAAATCTAATACCAGGCAGATTTTATGGCATACTAGACAGCAAAAGACTACAGGAAAAAAAAGTCTATTCAAGTCTATTCACCTTAACTATGAAAGGATTTGCTGGTATTTACATTAGCACCAGTTAAAATATTACAGAAACTCTTCTACTTCTCCTTTTCATTCAACACCTGTGTGGTCAGTATGGATTAAGCTCCCATCTCAGTAAACCCTGAAAAATATTTTTGGATATGCATAAAATATGATGAGATATATAGAGCTCTTTATGAATAGCAGACAGATAAATCTTCTTTAATCTGTGCTGAATTCCTCTGCCTGCTCTGCACTTAGAGCTAACTACTATCATTAAAAATGTTTACTCCTTCTCCTGTGCATCATCAAATTGCATCAATTTTCATAACAAAATCTTTGCCCTGATATAAGTTGCTCTGAGTTGTCAATATAGGAACAAACTTTTGCATTTTTACCACCCTGCTGCTATGACCCTTGGCAAAAGGTGGAATGGAAGGAAGAAAGAATTTTCTTTATATTTATAAAATATTTGGTTCATTGCTGAAGGTAAAAAATATTGCAGAATTATATACTACAAGAAAATAGAGGCATTTACTTGAATTATAAATTAAATCTAATGGTGCTTTCACATGTTTTCCATAATTTGGTGCCCTCTGGATATATAGAGTTCAGCTCCCATAATCCAAGCCTGATATAAGGCCCCCAAAACAAAAAAGATACATGGAATTACTTCAGAGTAGTTTCCTTTATTCTATACCTATAGACAGAAATCTTGCCAATCTAAAAACTATTGCATCAGCATAGATATATTCTGGGAATCACTAGGATGCATTTCCCATGTATCTTCTTAACTGTCTTTTTCTCAACCGAACTTTCCATAGTTTGCTGCCTCGTTGCTTCATGATTACAACCCATCTATACTGGGAATCCAGAGTACCTTCTACTTACATTACACCTGCATGGCCAAATGCTGAAGATAATAGGAGCAAAAGTCAAAGACATTGGATTACAGAAAATAATAACTATGTAGGTTTCACTTGCAAACTAATAATCAGCCTTACTGACCAGCCTTGACTAAAATCTGTAAAATAGTTGCCTTAATATTTTCTTTAAAAAAAATAAAGCTTTATAATACTTTTTTAAAGGTAGGCAGAAGGAAAGGAGTTAAGGAAAAAATATCTGTAGCTGGAAGCAGGACTGGTTAAATTCAATGTTCTTGGTTCATAAATTGATTTGAAACTGAAACAAAACTCTAGGCATAGAAAAGAACTTTCTTAGTACTTTGTGCATATTTTTTCCCACAATGGAAGGATGCACTTGGTCTCTGAGTGGATGATAGAGGTTGGGTATATCCCAAGGGCCTGATTCCATAAAGCATTTAACCCCCTATCCAATCTACTATTCACCTAGTTAAATATTGTGGGTTTGGTAGCACCCAACTGTAATATGAAGGCCTATAAAAGAAAATATATATTATAAATATATTCTATATTTCAGAATACAAGAGTTCTTAGCTTCCATTTCTAGGAAGCACCTACTATGCTTGAAATCTTGTGTCATGAAGTGTAAGTGAAGCTTCGTGTTACCAGTCTCCATTTCATAATCCAATTAATCAAGAATAGACATGGTTTGGCCATCAAAGTTGTGCTCATTGCTAGTAGATTGTGGCAGTAAATTCTGTAATGGAAAACATTAGTTAATTAACTAGTTAGTGAGTTTGTCAGTCATGTATTCATCTGTGGTTTTTTTCTAGGTTGACGTATGTCTATGAAGAGAAATGATTGGATTGGAATTAGTTTAATCCTATGCATGACCGGGTATATTTAGAATTAAACATGATTGGATCAATCTGTGAACTTCTTTTTGGTGTTCCAACAACATCTGACACCAACACCACCAACTCCCTGATTTATTAAAACAGAAACAGGTTTTCAAAGTAGGCAATGAGGTCATAATGAAGGATAAGTTTTAATTCATTTAATCTATTTTAAGCTAATATAATTCTTTCCCAATAATTGTTGGAAAGCCAGATCCCATGGAAGTGTGGAGCTCATTAAACGTCTGTGTTGTGTCTAAGTTAAGAATGCATTCACCTTTGTCTTTTTTATTATCCTTTTTATTGATTTTCTATTAAATACATTTCTTAGTGCTTAATAAGCATCATGTTGTCTGGTAAAATAGATTCCATGTTTGATAATATTCTACTCTTCTTTCTGTTTAATTTTCAATGACAACCTATCCATTTCTGCACAATCTAGTATCTTCCTGATTATCTCTTCATCTCGCAGTATATCTTCATTTTTTCAGTATTGTGAGAATATAATCCTTGTTGCTGTTAAGACATGTAATATTAAGCACATATTTGTCTTATCATTTCTTTCTGATATTATACCTAATAAAAACAATGCAAGTTTAAAATCTAATGTTTCCCTATCATCTTTTCTAACCACTTGGTATCTTTGCCCATTTTTTTTTTTGCTTTGATGCAAATTTACCACATATGATAAAATGTACCCATTTTTTGGTTAAATTTCCAACATTCGCTAGACATATTTTTAAATATTTTAGCTAACTTAGCAGGTGATAAATACCATCTATAAAACATTTTATACAAATTTTCTTTATAAGAGGTTGCCATTGTTAATTTATAGTTTCTTTCCCATAGGTTTTGGTATATCTCTAGTTCTATGTTATAGCAAAAAAAAAATTCCTATTGTACCACTGTATCTTTTATTTGTTCATTTTCCATTTTCAAATGCAGTAAGATGTTATATATGTTCTTAGTTTTTCATCACAGTTCAATAGTGTTTGATCAAAAGGTGTTTGTCTTTTATAAAAGCCGTGTTTTTTCATGTAATATGTAGATTGCATTTGCAATTGTGGCCACCGTGATAGTATAATACCTTGATTTTCAAGCTCTTGCTTCAATTTTAATTTCCCTTTGTTGTCCAAAATGTCTTTATAAGATTCTTTTTAATTGCTTTTATCTGGTTTTTAATAATTGTGTTTGAATTGTGTCTCTTCTATGTTGATAGTTTAGCTTCCATTACGGAAATTATTTACGCATGCTGCTGCTCAGAATTACATGTGTGAAATGGACAGCTATATAAATTCAATAAGTAAATAAATGCAACTGATATACAAATCATATGATAAAAAATATTTCAATAATTATATTTCAATTCTACAGGAGAAAAGTAGATGGATTCAATGACATGATCTCACTCTTTGGAGGATCAACAGCTCAGCTTCACCTTTGGGAAACAACAAAACACTCCAGCTTTTCTCAATCTGATATGTTCCAACTATGTTTCGTCCTCAAACCAACATCATTGTTGATCATGAAGTGGTAGTCTCAAAACATTTCGAGAGAGCCAAACTGAATAATATAATTATATTAGGTCTATAAAATTGATACCTTACTGGGTTTCATCAGTGTCTTTTGGCCACATTAACCATGGTAATGTTCAAATTTAGCATCATATTCTCAGAACCTCTTGTATAGGAGGGTCATATCAACCCATAATCTTTTTTCTTTCTTTGAAATCCAATCCAACTGCAGCCCTATGTCTTCAGTATTTCTGAACTTAGTCATGCAGATAAATCAATTTCAGTAAACATTTCTTTTAACTGCATTTGTACCCACAATTTTATATCTACCCAATGTTAGTTTTGTTTCCATTACTAACTTAACTCCTAATATATTTCACTTACTCTACTGTAAACATAATCAGGTTTGGTTCTATATTATTAGCCTTAATATCTGGGACTGCATACAGCATTTCAATCATGATGAAATTTTATCAAATAAAATGTGGAAGAATTATTTAAAAGTTCCTAAATTCATTCAATATTGCTAGCAGAAAAAAAAATTCTTAAAACTTCAATGCAATATGCATAAAAAGAAAGATATCTCCCTTCATGCATAGATATAATAAAAACACTTGCGAATATTTATGCAGACATGCACACTCTTTATGGGTCACAACTATCACAACTAACTTCATGCATACATATAAATTGTACTTTGGTGTGCTGTAAAAGATACTCCCAGTATTACAATAAAAATATAATGGTACATTGTATTTTCATATAGTAGTGGCACTCTGATTTTACTATTAGGAAAAGCATTCTGCTTATTTAATTGAATATTGTAAATGTCTCACAAGCAGAATCAATATTTTCTCAACAGGTTTTGCCAATAAAAGTTTAATATTCCATATATGAAGTGTTTTTATATGTGTTAAAATTGTGATTGGGGTAATAATATGCTCTGAGATATGATTTCCCATATTCTTTTGATAGTGATATCTAGACTTTGTTAATTGTTATTTTACACAATCTTCCTTTCACTTTCATTGCCTATGTGTTATAGCTCTGAAGCTGCCAGACCAGCTGAGAAGATCCAGTTGAAGTGCTCCAAAGGTGCTTTTTCAAAAGACAACTGGACTTCCTTTGTTTTATCTTGAAAACATTTCACTTCTCATCCAAGAAGCCTCTTCAGAACTGAATAATCTTCTTGGATAAGAAGCTAAATATCTTTAAGGAAAAATAAAGAAAGTCCTTTTGAAAAGTACCTTTGGGACAACCATGACCTGGATCACTGAGAATCTTCATATAAATCTAGCTGAAGTCTACTGAAAGCCATGGAAATTCACTTTGTACATTTAATTTAA
>JAEANM010025425.1:0-10945 GCA_017656035.1 Myanophis thanlyinensis | reverse complement strand
GAAATATTCTGCCTTTTAATATTTCCTGGAATATTTCATTTTTTCCTAGGAGAGGGGTGGGTGCTAACTTCTAACACCAGAACATACCAGCAAGAATAGGAAAGTCCTCTTATTTTCTCCCAGTTGCAGATGATTTAGCTATGGAATTCTCAACACCTCACCATTGTCCCTTTTTGCCACACACGAGGCTGCTTTGTTTCCAGCAAATTGTGTATTATTCTTAAAAAAACAGATTTTTCCTACTGCTGAAGCCACAAAGAAGAGTGCTCTTTCCTTCTGCCAGCCCATAATATTGGTGTTACTTAGGGATTCCTTTTCCTTTTGTGCTTATATTGGGATTTTTAAAAAAAATAGAGATAGAAAGGAGAAGGGAGGGACTTTGAGCTGCAATCTCTCAAACTTAAGAAGATTTAAAGATCAATAAATAAATATTAAAAAATAAGGCTTGAAATTTTAAAAAGCCATTACTTTAAAAGATAAAGATAAAGGAAGAAAACAACTGGTGGATCTCTTTTCCACTGTTAGATGACCCTGGGTGAGGAGGATCAAGGAATGCAATAAAATGTGGGCAGCACAATTTATGTCCACTTATTTTACTAGCAGTTGAAGGGCAGGAGAGAAGAACATTAAACAGCTGTCTGAACGAGGATTTATGGTGGCTGTTTGATATGCTACACCAGCATGTCAATTATTAGTATATTTGTCTTCCTGGGTAACTCTTTAAGTTAAATCATTTCAAAGAGAAAGTGTAAGGTAAAGTTCAAAATCTGCTCTAGGACTAAAGGTGTAAAGTAGCTTCATGACTAAACCATATGTCTAGGTCATTTCTTTTGTCTGCTAAAAGGATTTCCCCTCCTTTTTTTCTTAGCCAATAAATCTTACAAGTCAGCCTAAAAGATCAATAGTGTGACGGTCCTTGTCACCAGATACGGTACACTAGAAAAAGGGAGGGAGATCGGGTAAAGTTGTATTTCTTACAATGATTTAGTGGTAAAAACAGTTCATCTTGCTTGAAGACTCTGAGTAAGAGCTGAGTGAAAACAAAAAGCAGATGGTTGGTTAATATGGGGATAGAATAATCTTGCTTCTCTGCCCTCCCTTTGATTTGCATGCTCTTGAAATAATGTCTCATTTCATCATACTTGTCAAAGTTTCTCCTAATCATACATTATCCCAGAATCATCAATATCCTAGAATCACAGTGAAAGGAAATATTTCTAGGCAACAAAATGCAGTTTCTAGGATCACATAGTTAATGCTGAATGTAGTTTGTTTAATCAACCTGCAGGAGAAACTAAGATATGAAGTTAGTTTTTTTGAATAATTAAGATTAGCTTTATTTAGGTCAACACAATAATGATATGCTTCATTTAGTTAAAGCAGAAAAGCTTCCAGTCTCCACTTAGTATGCTAAATGAGAGATGTGGAAGGAGAATTTAAGGATTCATGGCTTGCTTAGGTTCATTCAGATAAAGTCTTTATTTTCTTACATGTATTTTTTTATATATTAGGAAGTCCTTCACAAAAGGCTCAGACAGCAGTGATTCTGGTGAAGCAACTGATGAAAAGAAAAAAAGAGATTCTCGGAAAAGTGGCTTTCTTAATTTAATCAAGCCTAGATCCAAATCTGAGCGTGCTTCAACTGTGTTAATGCCTGAAGAATCTTCGTCTTCCAGAGGTGTTGTCAAAGGCCCCACTGTGGATACTGCAAAGAAGGATTTGAAGTCAACTGAACAAAATGGCACCGCTGAAAAAACTGAGGAATTAAAAACACCAGATTCTACAGAAGAGGTTCCTCTGGAGGATGCTTCAAAGCTTGAAAAGGGTGACAGCAAAGGCAGTCCTCAAGGAGGACGTAGATATGGGGTGCAAGTGATGGGCAGTGGCCTTCTTGCAGAAATGAAAGCCAAGCAGGAACGGAGAGCAGCATCAGCACAGAAGGTTAGGGATATTTTCATTTTCATTTAAATAAGACTTTCTCTTGAGAAGATGATTCCTGTTATAACGTTATTTACAATAAAATGGCCAATATTAGAGGTCATCTTGAGCCATTTTATATCAGCAATTGAGCTTTTCTCCATCAAAATCTGTGGTAGAATCTGCTTTAAATTCAAATCCATGTAGAAACAAAACCATTTACTGTTTGACACATAACCTAATGCAGTGCTATTGTACTTACAGATGATGCTCCATAGAGAAAAGATGGCAAGTGCTGAACATTGTGTATGTGAAGGTTTGCTCTGAATTGGATATGTCAATTGGCATTAAGTGCTGCAGATAAATGAATATGAATTAACAATCCATCTGAGCAAATATATAGTGGAGATATTGCCCCATCTAGTGTTTGATGAGCTAAATACTAAGCCCAGAAACAATTACCATGCAAATGAGACTATGTAGAATAGATTAATTAGCACATCAAAGGATTAAAATTAAGTACTGTATTAATAGAGAGTCAGCCTGCAATATTTTATATGCATGTTCTTCTTTTCAGTCCATACAGCTTTCAGCATAAACCATTTACCTTTTTTTGTCTTTATTTATTACTAGTTACCATAGTATTATTGCATTTGGGATAGAATATTGTGGGGACTCTTTCAGGATAGAGCAGAACTTTTAAAGCAATATTTTACCAAATAATTTTGAACTAGGGATCCTATGATATATCAGCATCATATAAACCTAATGCTATTGATCCAGTACAGCAATTAGATACTGTATGGTATACTGTTTAGAAAAGCTTCTAAAGCAGGGCTGTCAAACTTGTGGCCCATGGGCCGGATGCGTCACATGCTGGGCCTGGCCCCGGTTGGTTTAGCGAAGGGGAAAAATGTCCCGATATGTCACGGGGATGACGCAAGTTTGACACCTCTGTGCTAAAGCCATATCAAATGGTTCATACAGGAAATGATCTAAAGCAGACAAAAGATTTCATAAACCTTCATAGAGGCATATAATCAGCCTGCAACACACCTCAGTACGATCAAAACTCCTTAAAAGGGAGATTTTAAATATTAGGATTACAATGTGATATTATCATGCAAAGAACTACCTTACCAGGTTGGTGGTTTAATTGTTTTGGTAAAATTCATGAAGAAAAGCACCTAAGCAAAAGTTTATCAGTATTTCCTACAAAAGGTACTTTCTGATTAAAAAAAAAATAGGCAGAAGTTTAGACATGCTGCTAGATTTGGATTAATATTTATAGCCGTATATTAATGCTTAGCCGTATTTACTTCAAGGTAGTTTTAAATCAATCACTACTAATAGCTCAACAGAAAGCAATACACTCGTGGTAATACTTATGAAGCAAAACATTAAGTGATTATTATTAAGTAAAACAATAAACTTGCAAAAGACAGTTAAATGCTTCTAAACAAACAGCTTTAGAATCCTTAGTGTTCTTTGAACTTGGTTGTTTGTTTGCAAACATTACCTGTAATAAACAGAGATTAACACCAGACAACAATCAGAGAATAAACAATGGCCTAATCAAGGGACTCTCAAGGAGAAAGCCACACCCCCCACCAAAACTCATTGGGCAAGCCACTGTATATAAACAGGGAGCAACTCCACACTCACTAGCATTGATGGTGCTACCTACTTGAGTAATGAAACATCTGTAAGAAAATAACCAAGCTCAGTGACCAGCAAGAACTCCACAGTTTAACCCTGAGCTACATTTATTCTTTTGTAATTGGAATAGATACATTTCTCCTGTAATCGGAAAGATAGTTGAATTGGCATCAGAACCACATGTATGTAGAGAGGAATCTCCCATCGTTACTTTATCAGAAGATGGAAACAAGAAATATATTAAGTGGAAAATAGATTTATGGGGCATTTAAGTGATCCTATTTTAAGACAATTGCTTCCAAGCATTTAGACTATTTAATGTTACAAACGACAAAATAAAACCAGAAAGAAACTACCAACTTAGTTTTTTAACATCAACATGATACATGGTATATATCTATGTATAGTAGAGCTTCCATGTACTGTATATTCAGCAATCTGAATATTGAGTCCCAACAGGAATTCCAAACGTACTTCAAAGATGGTACCCATGGAGCACTATTTACATCATTTTAATTTAATACAATTCTGTGTTTTGAGTCATACAATTCCCAATTCTTGTTGAATTTGTAATTTGCAGTTTAGAAAGAAGGCATACTAATTTTGATGTGTCCTGTTTATTTTAAAGAAATTAGTGAATGATGTTAGAGATTCAGCAGATCTTTCACTGAATTCAGAACAACAGGATGGAGCTGGTAAGTTACTCAGTATATTCTGTATTTTTTTAGGCTAATAAAATGAAACTGCACCAATACCATTACATTTTCTGTTGCTTATATATTAAATCTTATTTAGTCATTCTGAATGAATCTGTCAAGGCACAAAATGTGCAGGAGATTGCAGGAAAACACGTTGGTCTGTAAAACACTAAAGCACATGGTCTGTATGATTGTAATTATACCATATCTCATTTAAATCACTGTCTCCATTTGATGTGACCTAAATTTACCAAACCTGATGCCGATTTTAAGTTACATATTGGCCATTGGTTATTGCCAGTGGATGATTTCCATTTCTAAAATACCTGCCTCTCTTTCCTTCTATGACCAATTCCTCAATAGATTGGGAAAGTAGTTTATACAATTTTAATACACCATTTATAGTACTCACAAAGCTAAAAGCAAAATAAAATATTAAATATTATTTCATTAATCTGACTTACTTAGTATCTTAAAATGGCTATAATAAAGAAAACAATTCTGTTTCCTTTATTTATTTCCACTATAGAGCTATTAAAATGTTCCAAAAACCTATCTTAGATTAGTAGGTCATATTAGGATTCCCAAAACTATTTTCACATAGGAAATATTTAACAGTATCCTGAAATTGTTATTTTTATCAAGTTCTTGACAAGCTTTTCAATAGCTTACAGTACTGATTCTCTTCCAGGTTCACTGAGTATATGTATATGATTATCCTAGTCTTTCTAAAAGATGCATTCCTTTGTCCTCTTGAGTTGACCAAAGCTTTTCCAATGGCACCAAACCAGTTACCAAAAAACCTCCTACAGTGAAATACAGGCCTAGCACTCACACTGTCAGCGTGCTTCTCATCCAACAATTATTATAAAAATTAGGAACTTACTGGATGCTTTCTTAGAATTGTTGTTCAAAGTAGCATTATTCTAACTGATAAGAACAAAGGGCAATTCAGACAAAGTTAGTAACGTTTACTTTTATTTACAATTGTCCCTCCTCCATATGCTGTTTTTTTCTACTGTTATGGAGGGTGGAAACTTTTTATATTAAAACTGACAATGCCCTTGACCTCCATCTTTGTTCCCTGCTTCATTTTGTTTCAGTATCAAAACTTCATCTGGCTTCTCCAGAGAATCAGTTTGCTCTCAACAGGGAAGATTCCGTCACAGTCTCGACAGAAAAAAATTCAAAAGCTGAACCAAAGACAGAAATTGGAGCTAGGACAAAAAGTTCTTCTAGCACCCCTTCCAGTCCAAAACCTCCATTGCAGTCAACAAAGCCCATCCTAATAGGACGGCCAACGGTTCCTCAGAAGCCACGGTCTGCCTCTCGGACAGGTGAGATTATTTTAACATTGCATCAATTTTAACAGTGTATGGAAAGTTAATAATTAAAATCCTTGAGAGATACATTTGGAAAGGGGTAACGTGGGCAGCATATTATTCAGTTTTAACTAATCTTTTTTCTGCTGGAAACTGAAATTCAGTGGTAAAGTATAAAAGACTTAATACTGATCTACTTTATATGCTAATTAGGACGTATTTAGCACTACCTTTTAACTGTCCTTGAGATTCCAATATTTCTCTATTTCTCTTAATTGCCAATTATTACAATATTGGCATGGGTTTTAAACCTTTTTTAAGCTTAATTTGAATTATTATAAGCTTTCAACAGTTGAGATCAAATTGCATGAATATGTTTCTGAGTGGAATGTAAGGAGCTAATTTCAAAGCCTAGAGGGTTCAGGATTTAGATGCCCACGAGATTTTCTTCCCCAGGTATATTCTGCCTACCTAGTTCATACAGAAAGAAAGATTGCCTGTTTAAGATCCCCACCTACCAGGAAGTGTTATGAGAGGAAGGACCATGCAAGAAAAATCCTCTTGAGGTTTTCTTCCTTTGGATCAGTTTAGTTCCAAGGGTCCTTTCCCAAAGTAGGTCATTTTTACTGTCACAGCTTTTTAAAAGCTAAAGCCCAACTGTTTTAGTGTCTATAATCCCTGTCAAGGAGATCAGAAACCACTTCTTTAGTATCTTCTTTTAATTTTTTCTTTTTTTTTTCTTTGCTGTCTCTTTTGTCAATGTTTCTTTTCACATTCTTGTTATTTTTCTTTATTCTTTAATTCAAAATCTGTACTAGATTCATGATTGCATCGATATTGCATTGCTGTTGCTCGTATGTATATCATTTAGACTGGGGACAGTTTACGCACTTTATAAAAAATGTTTATAGATTATGTGTTCATATAATTCAGTGTTCCAGATATTAATTAAATGCAATGAAATTTCAGTTGCCACATCATGTATTTAGAAGCCTTAGGCATAGTGGATATACAATAATTGCTTTTATTATTTGCAGAAACATTCTTAGTTGTATTAGACATCTCAAAAGATGTCACTTCCTAGTACACCTGGATCTGAGTTCATCAAAAGTAGGATTAATCAGAGAAACATAGTAATTTTGCCTGAGATACTAAGAGGGAGCAAAATTGATCAGCGATGTCATCCCTGACATGAGCAAAGGAGGATGACAGATGGTCACTTGATCAGAATTCAGACACATGGCAACTGGTTCATATTTATGATGGTTGCTGTGTACTAGGGTCATGTGATCCTCTTTTGTGATCTTCTGACAAGCAAGGTCAATGGGGAAGCCAGATTCATTTAAGCAATTTAACTTAACAACTGCAGTGTGAGACTCACTGAACAACTGTTTTGCTTACTGACAGAAATTTTGGGCTCAATTGTGGTCATAAGTTGAAGACTACCTATACTTGTTATACTATCACAATGTTTAAGCAATACACTGAGTGCATGAAAGACATTGAAAGCTGTGCAGTTTTAAGCTGATTTACCTTTCTGATGTTTCCACAGATGATGCCCCAGAGTCTCAGCCCAGTCCAGGTTCCCCTAAAATTGCTCTACTTCCTCCTGTATTGAAGAGAGCCCCTTCTGATAAAGAAAAAGATAGTCAAAGCAGCCCTCAGGCAGCTCTCAAATCTCTTTCCCATGAAGGTAGGAATGTTAGTTTATCTTCCTGGTATCCTTTTCTGGTATAATGTTTAACCTCCACACCTACTGGAAAGCAAACATTTGTTCTTAGTTATTCATGCATATGTGTATACTGATGGCACAGAAAAAAAAGGTATGTTTGCATGTATTTGCATTTAACTTCATACCCCTTAGTCCTCCCATCTTTCATGTTCAGTCTTATCATTTACCTGTTTTTCATTCACAAGAGCGAAGCAGCAGTGAGATTACATCTTTGCATTTAACATACTTTGGAAAAAAAACACCAGTTAAGCTGCGAGTTGTAACAATGTAAAGTAGTAGCAAGAAAGGTTTAATTTAAAAATCATGCATTAAATCAAGGAAACCAGATCGCTAGGCACAAAAGAACTTGTTGAAAAACAAAGGAAGGCAACCTACACAAAGAATCTTAATCAGCACAATTATCTTGGCTAAAGCAGATACCTGTCACCATTTAAATAAGTTCTTGTGTTTTAAAACATGATCCCCCCCCCTCTCTGAATGAGCTTTATAATACAAATTGCTGTGCGTTTTACTTCATCAGTCATTTTTTAAGTTTTTGAAGAAGCATAATTTTTCACACTTTCTTTCCCCTCATTTCTCTTTAATCTTTCATTTGGTTTTCAGTGAATAAGTTCTGATTTATTAATGAATAGAGCAGAGTTCTATTTTTGGTGGATGCTGAATGAAAAATAAGCAGATGTTTCTGGTGGCAAATAAGGAAGAATTTCTTGTGTGATCTATTGAAAATGTGTCTCATTCATTAGAGTTTAAAGAACAAGAGCTGTTTCGTTTATTATATTATGGAAAGATTACTAATTCTTACATCATTTCTTTCTATATTTTTGAAGCAACAACCGGTAATAATTTTGTCTAAATGACAGTGACTGACTATCCTGGCTTATGCTTACACGTTACACATCTTTTATACAAAATGTAATTTATTTTATTCTATAAGTGGTAAAAGAGGATTGCAGTTTTAGTCTATTTAACTTTATATAGGAATTGTATATGTATAGCTATAACAGCTTCATGTCAATTTAACTAATTCATAAGCTAATTGTGAGAAAGGTGTTGAGATGGAGGGTTTCTGGGATAATTTAAAACTTCTTGTGCCAAACATGTCTTAACTGCTATTTATAAAAATTCTTTGAATATATATTTATTTTACTATAAAAAACTGAAGTTGGTTTTAAGAATTTTTGTCTGGGCTATTTTATTTGCCATCCTTCCAATGACTTTTGTTTATCTGCATATTAGTACTTACGTCTCTCGTAACCATGAACATACATGAGCCAAAATAGCTTTAACTTTATTTTGATTGATGGGTTGTAATTCTATATACTGATTTAGCTAATACTGATCTGAATGCCGTTGCCTACTATTCTATAGATTGTTTTTCTCTTTTATGAACAACATACACAATGCAGGGCATGTTTTTAAGCTTCTTATTCGTTAACTGTATTTTTATCCATTTTAAGACAAGTATTGTCTCTCAAAGTGTGGGTCACATCAATAAAGAAGAGAGACAGGCTCGGGCTCACAATCCGACAATATAAGAGAAACTGGGAATGAAGAGGAGGAAATGGGAAGGAGTGAAGCTTTGGGCCAGAAAGACATTTTAAGCACTAGACTGGCATTTACATATATGCAATGCACCTTTTTTATGCAAACTATACATTATCTTCCTGAAGCTTGTGCTTGAAAGTAACTTGTGGCAATTTGAGATTGTTGTTGTCATCTGATCAGTGAAAAGGGGGAAAGTTTTAGGATCAGAATGTTTTTCTGGCAGAGAAGAGCAAAGTAAAGAACAGAGAGCTGTAAGCACCCGTTCTGTCTCCTCTTACAAGCTGGAGTGTGCTGTTCTTCAGTTCCAGAACAGCTAGATATTCAAGATGATATTGTAGAAAAATTGAACTAGCCTTTGTTTTTTGCAGGGATTATTTTTGGAGAAGATTTCAGTTTACTTAACAAAGTCTTCTGTCTTACAATACAGGTCCAAAGAAAAGCCCAGGACATCAGATTTCTGAATCCCAGGAACAGAAGCAGCAACCTTTAAGGAAAAATGGCCAGCAAGGAAGCAAGTCCAGTGACTCTGGAGAAGAGCCAGATAAAGACTTTATTTTTATTTAGTTGGTTGGTTATGGGCTTAATGGTGCAGATTCTTTTGTGATAATAGAGTCCATCTATTACTGACTATTTTTCCCATTAACTTTTCCTTTCGATTTTTTAAAAAGAAGCTTCTCAAAGGTCAATATTTGCACTGGTAATCAGAGTTAAAAAGAATTTGGTTCTTTTTTCTGACTGTTTCCAGATATTCTCTATCATGCCTTTGCTAAAGCCAGCAACTATCCCACGTCTTCTACTTGAATTTTCTGAAGCAGCTACAGAAACAATGCCTTGCATTAGAGCTTTGTGGTTGAAAAAACTCAAAGCGAATAGATTGGTCATTTTCTTATACTAACCCATTACTGTGCAGCAGGAAAAGTGTTGGACTGCTAAATGTAAATTTTTCAAACTTGCACGCAACTTACTTTATAAATATATTCTTGCTGAATGCAATTGCACATTGTAATTATATCAACAGAGCACACTAATAAAAAATTTGTATAAATAATATATATTAGATGCTTGGATATGATTTTTACATTCTCCTTTGGGAGACTTGATCCATATTTGTTGTAACTCTCTATTTAAGAACACAATCATTTACATTTTGTGTACTGTTCAAAAGCACAAAAGTAGAAAAACAGTTACTAACACTTTGCTATGCTTCCATATCCATGAATAAATGTATGTTGATTGAAATGAAGGCAATGGATATTTTATCAATATTGGTATTTTGTAGAGGTCACTTTGGGATCTGTCTGCATCCTCTATACTTTTATCACGTACTTCAAAACGAATAGTAGTTCCTTGTCTGTAAAAGCAATTCTTTTGCAATATTTTACATGCATTTGCTTACAATATGGGCAGAAGGAATTTTATTCATAATGTATATTTGTACCAATAAAATGATTTTACAAATGAAGTAGGAATTGCTGTTCTTTTAAGATGTCCTCATTTTACCATTGCATTACAATAATGAGGCCACACCAATCCGGTCTGGCATCTCTAGATATGTTGAACTTTGCCTCCCATAACAATCAGCAAGGCCTTAAACTAGGGACTATAAGAGTCAAAGTCTAATGTATCTGAAGGGCATCAGATTGAGGAAGACATATTTTGAATGTTATTCTCCAGATCTAAGGTATATCTTGATCAATTAATTTTTTTATTTAACTAATACTTGCAATCGGTGGTAATGGTTTGTTAGTTAGGATGAAGGAAGAGTTCAATTTAATAGCTTCTCTTAAGGTTTTTGCCTGTCTTCATCTTCAACATATCCATCCTGTTTTTCCCTTCCAGGATAAATAATGTAATACAAAGCATGGAAAGGGAGTAAAAAAATAAAGCATTGATGGCAAACCTATGATACATGTGTTAAGGTGGCACGCTTTGATTTTTGTGTGACACCCCAGTTTTCACCAACACCCAGTGCCAAGTGCTGCTATTTAGGTTGGCCTAGATCAGGGGTGGGGAACCTTGGCTCTTTCATGACTCATGGACTTCAACTCCCAGAATTCCTGAGCCAGCATGGG
>JAEANM010025424.1:0-10945 GCA_017656035.1 Myanophis thanlyinensis | reverse complement strand
AGAAACTGCCCACCCAGTCACATGACCCCCCCAGCCACGCCCACAGAACCGGTAGTAAAAAAAATTGAATTCCACCATTGATCTTAGGTATAAAGAAATAGGTCCCATTTGTTTGCTCCTCTTTTCCTTTTGGACGTTGCCTGTTACCAGAGTTGCTAGCCTAGGCAGCTCACATAAGATGGCTGTCACAAACCCAGGAGTCCTATAAGCGGCCCCCAAGAGTCCACGCCAACATGACAAGAAATCTTCCTGAACAAAAGCTCTTAGTACCATGAATCCAAGGAACCTGTATCTCTTTTCCTCCTTAATCAGATTTGGGTGTGTTTTTACGTGTGTGATTAAAAAGAAAAGATGAAAGAGGGGATGGGAAACACAAGGTTCAAATGAAAAATAAAGGCATGGGGCTTTCTTGTGGATGCAAGTACAGTAGAAGTTTCACCAAGGAGTACTATGAATGAGTGGATTCAAAATAAATTTATTGTCAGGATACTGTATGTGTTTGCATATATATGTGTATAGATAGATATAGATACACACATACAACACACATACATAAACATCATTAGCATATAGAATGGATTCAGAATGTTCAGAATACATTGCTACAGATAGTCTTCTCTTAACCATAACAACCATAATTAGGAGTGGCATCTGTATCACTTAACAACAGTTGTTAAGTGAGATATCACAGGATCATGACAAACTTACAGTCTCACATCTGCCATGGTTGTTAAGACAACACATGATTGTGACTCAACAATTTTACTGCTGGCTTTTCCATTGCCTCTGTTTGTGACCACTTATGAGCACAGGGATTCTCCAACAGTCATAAGTGTGAAGACCAGTTGCAAAGTTACTTTTTCAGCTCCATTTTAATTTCAAACTGTCCCTAAACAGAGCAGACATTAAGGGAGTACTAGCAGTAAGTAGGATATATACTGTGTGTGCGGATAGATGCATTTTTCAAGATGGATAGTTTTAAGCAAAATATTTTTTTTTTGCAAAGAGTTAAAAATAGAATTAAAACCAGACTTGCTTTTTAAGTGTCCCCAAAGACATGCCCGAGGTCCTCAAATTAGAATGTAAAAATGAAAATCCATGCATGGATGTCTACCTTTTCATACGCGTATAAAACAGATTTATGCAGAAAACATATATGTGGCTCTGTCTATATGTAAACCTTTCTGTGTCTGTCCTATGTACCAAGCACCTGTCCAGATGTTCTAGAGCTTCAGTAAAAGCAAGATTGCCACCCCACCTTCTGCTATTCCAGACAAAACCTTATAGGATATCCTCCCCATGTCTGTTGGAAGGAGACAGCTATGTGCTTTTTTAAATAGTCTTGTGCAGTTAATATTTTTATGTGCAATGGATATGTATTTATCTTGTAATTCAGGAAGCTTCCTCTCTTGTTCACCTCCCTTTTAACACATTCAAGAGGCTATGTGAAGCTTTATCCAACAAAAGCATTGCCTTTCTACTTTAGAAAAGGGAAAACACTTCCCACAGATGATGGTCATGGAGGAGAAGGAGGGTTCTTCTTCTCACAGCCAACTAGATGAGATCATACCAGCTTTAAACAATGTTTTTCTAAATAACCAAAATCCCCTTGATTCTCTTTTTATTGGAACCACTGGTTATCAGGCACACAGATTAAAGGCAAATAAAGCATTTCTTCATGTCAGGCTCTACAAAGCAAAGCAAAAACCTGAGCATGGAGGTGATGAAGAAAATGGCAGTGATGATGCTCATAGATTCCCACCCATCTGACACATTTCTAAGCAGTAGGTTAGAAATAAGATGCCTGTTGATCAGTTTCAGGTAAGCATGAGGGGAAATAGAGGATGTAGTATAAGTGTATATAACGACTAGTTTAGGAACAGATTTGCCCAGATTTAAATTCTTGGTGTATATAATTGAAACAAATTGTCTTAAGCCATAATGTAGCGCTTTTGGCTCTGGCTATGTGTGTTGTACATAACGATTGTACAATTGTGTGTTGTACTAAACCATTGTGGCTTATAGATCATGGTTTATGGTTTAGCATGCTGCATAAAATCTAGTTAGCTGTAGTGTAATTCAGTAAATCATTTTATAAACAGACCATGACTTAATCCAGCATAGAAACCAAACACTGAGTGCTGGTTGCTCATAAGTATCCTGGGATACTAAAAACCAATGTAGGATGGAACAGGGAGAGAAACATTGGCAAAGTAGTCTGTTCTGTTGGGATGCCATTATTGTCCTCAAACCTCAAAGTGCTCTGATTTCTGTGAAATTCAACTTGCTCTTTCAAATTTTACTCCATTCTGCCAGGAAAAAAAATTAAATTCTTTATATATTTTTTCTCATATTAGACTAAGAAGGAAGAGTTTGTGTTATGGTATCAGGATGCCAGTTTCATCATTTCAACACTGTCATGGAAGCCTCTGGAACACTAATAATCACCCCTAATAATATAGATAGTCCTTGACATACTACTACAATTGGATGATTCACAGTGTAAATCATCCACAGCCAGTTTTATTCCTTTTTTGCCATGGCTGTTAAGCAAATCACATGGTCAAAATTTGAATTATCCACAAATAATTGGGCTTATCCACAAATAAAATATGGCTACTTTAAAAAAAAAAACACCTAGTATATATTCTCATGGATAAGCCCATCCATGGAGAAGCCGAACCTGATTTTTTTAGGCACCTAAAATTCTCAACTTAACCCAGAGTATATATAGTATGTTTTGTTCACCAGCAGAGTGGACTCCATCAGTAAATGGTGTCGGCAAGTAGAATAAAGTACAGGCTCATAGAATATGATGGCACAATGGAGAATTTCATGATGCAGGAAATATCTTCTGGAGCACGGGGGTCAAACTCAAGGCCCGGGGGTTTGACAAACCTGTTGTAGAGCATTCTAGGGGGACCTGCTGATTTGGGGGATTGTGGGAGCTGAAGTCCATACAAAGTTCCCAGACTTGAAAAACACTACTCTAGTCCTTAAGTGTTGCAACTGATAGATAAAAAGTCAACCACCCTTGCTCCTAAAGGTCCACTTTGCTTAACCAGCTGCTTCTGATCCACTTGCTGAAGAATTTACCAAAGGACACATGACCTTTCTATCATCTGACTTGTCAACACCAAATCACTTGCCACTATCACTTTTTCCCAGATTCTGGACCCAAATGGAGGCAAACAGGAACTGAACTTTTGCTAC
Organism: Myanophis thanlyinensis; assembly: GCA_017656035.1. NCBI lineage: Eukaryota > Metazoa > Chordata > Lepidosauria > Squamata > Homalopsidae > Myanophis > Myanophis thanlyinensis. Next base: position 7,732 of record JAEANM010025424.1, on the reverse strand, counting down.
TAGGAGCACCTGGCTTTGCTATCACTAGGGATAGAGGCTGTATCAGTCCATGCCTTGTCCTGGCACTTGACACACAAAGTGGTCCTGGTGTTTACTCACCTCCAGATGCAGATAGTGCCTGTCAGCAGAGAGAGAAGCTCAAATGGGAACAGAGTCGAACAGGGGTGCTCTCTGCTACAAAGGAAGTGTTTTTAGATAGACTTGACATCGTTCTGTTTTTTCCACATACATATTTAATTTACAACCACAGGACGTGAGCAATGAGTTAGCCACAGAGAGTTGTCCCGCAGCAAGTTGATTGCGGCAAGTAGGCCATGGCAAGTTGGCTGTGGTTAAGTTGGCTGTGGTGAATTGTCATGGACCCCTGGTAACAATAAAGGGATATGAAGTTTTTCTTTGGATTCTGTTCTAATATGTACACCAGCTGACAATTGAAATGTTCAGCGAAAAACCTATTCGTTTTGATAGGAAAGAAGAAATTGTTACAATAATATGCAACCATTTCTGCCTTCCCACTTCTTTGCACTCCACTACCCCAACATTGATATTGCTGTGGGCATGCAAGGTAGAGAGCTCTGCGCTTTGACTGGTTTCCTCCTTGCAAAGTCCTGACTAGGAGTTTCCGTGAGGTCCCAGGGCTGCATAGTTTGCTCAGGCCCTTTCCAGGACCCCTGCTACTCAAAGGAGATCATGCTAGGCTCAAGGAATGAATGATTTGGCTTCAGATGAGGCAGCCCCCTATGCTCCTCCCACACTTGCACAGTAGCCCTTGTTCATGCTGCCCTAGAAAGAGAGATGACCAGACCCAAAGGGAAGTTGGAGGGTTGCAGCCAAAGCACCTGCTGTAGAGAAAATTCAGTTTCCCTAAGAAGCATCCAAAACTGTAGAGGCATTTACTGGCTGCTCTTTTATTTATCAGAGCAGCTGCAAGTGACAATTCTGCCTTCTGACTGGCCCGAGCCTTTGTTCCTGCAGAGCTGAAAATGCCCCCCAAATCCTTTCTTTGTACCAGGATTATATGCTTGAAAAGAACTGAACAAATTGCATTTAGACTGATCCAAATGGTCCATTTCCCTTATTGTGCTGTCTTTCGACGGGGGAGGAGGGCTGGGAGGGCGGGAATGACCGTACTTAGGAATCAAAGCAGAGCTGGCAACTCACAGCATTAATGCATGATAGAAAGATTGAATTGGCTTTAATTATCACATGTAATTACAAGAGGCTGCTTTCCCACAACCTCCCCCACAGGCATATCCTCAGACTTCATGCAGGCATCTCCAGTATCCACTCACAGACCTCGAGATGTCGGTTCACTGCCAATAACAGTCTCTTTCCACAGTCTTCCGTGGTCCTACCACAGTTGTTAAACGCATTTTCACACAAAACTCTAAAATCTTGGTGAGATGAATCATTGCTTTAGGCAATGCAACTTTCTCCTTGCCTTCCTTGACTGGAGAGTTGAAGAGCTACAGATAAGTAGCCATAGATGAAAATTACTCTTTTGGTATATCTTCCTTCACCTTACGACCTTGTTGTATTGAGACTTGGGCATACCTCTTTGTCATAGGAAATGTTGATTTAGAGAAGTGGTGTGATTTTATTTATTTATTTTTTTATTTAATCACATTTATATACCGCCCCATCTCCACAAGGACTCGGGGTGGTTCACAGCAGATAAAAAACAGAGTATAACAAATTCTAAGAACAATCTAAAAACATTAAATTTACCATCCATTCAGCTATTGCCCAAGTTTTACCCAACAGTGAACCTGCCCCAGTAGTGGAATTCAATTTTTTTTTACTACTGGTTCTGTGTGGGGCATGACTTGGTGGGCGTGGAAAACTTACTACCGGTTCTAGCGAACCTGCTAGAACCTGCTGAATTTCACCTCTGACCTGCCCCCACTAAGGATACCACCTAGAATCATGCTGGATTAACCATTAAACAGAATAGGAGCTTGCTTAGGACACCACAGAGTTTCTTCCCCCCCTCCAAGTTGTTATGTCCTTAACTTTTTCACTACTGTATTCAGCTTCAGTTTTTTCTAACTGTCTATATCTGCAGTGTTCAACTTTTAAGGTACATTGTTTAAAAATGTTTTCTTCGGTTTCTTTCTTTGACTCAAGTTTAAAAATTTGGCTTGGAGGTGTTATTTGTTTCCTACTCATGGCATGAGAGTTTCAGTTCCATCAAGGGACACCATTGTTGGGCTGCGCTTAAGGCATCACTTAGCCTTAATCTATCTCTGGTATAGAAAATCCTAAAATCCAGAAAACCACCATATTGCAAGAAAAGGTTACATTTCTGTATCTCTGTGCTACCATTTCATAGTCACCTGGAGCTTTGCAGTCAACGGAAGGTGGTCCTATGCAGATATAATGCCAAGGAGTAGAAATCTGCCTTGTTTCTTTCATTGAGATAGTCAGGATTGCACCATTTAAATTGCAAGTAGAGATTTCTTGTGATTTTCATTCCATATTTTAAAAACAAAATCCCTGTACACAGCAAACTAATATGACAGAGAGATTAGCCTGTTTCTAAATCATCTCTCTTTCCCACAGTCTCAGTGAAAACAGACTCTAGATCCATGATGGTGAATCTATGGCACGGATGCCACAGGTGGCACACAGAGCCATCTTGCTGGGCACACAAGCTGTCGGCCAAGTTACCTCCAGCTGAGCATGCACATGCACTTGCACTTGCACTTACATGCATGCGTGATTGCAGAGTCCCAGCTGGTCTTTGGGCACCCGCTGCGCATGCACGCGATTGCAGCAGGAAATTCAATTGGTCTTTGGAGCTCTCCTGCGCATGAACGTGCGATTGCTCATGTGTGCATGAGTGCCTGCGTGCAGCATGCATGCATTGCACGTGCAAAAGCTGCATGCATGCGCAGATGGTACAGTTGCACATGCAGCACATGTGGAGGAGCCTCACACAAGTGCAGATGGCATGAACAAAGCACATATTTTTTGGCACCTGGTAAGTAAAAGGTTCGCCACCACTGCCCTAGACCCAGAATAGGATGAATTATTCTATAAAGGTAAAGGTTCCCCTCGTATATATGTGCTAGTTCCCAACTCTAGGGAGCAGTGCTCAACACCGTTTCTAAGCCGAAGAGCCTGCACTGTCTGATGAAGATTCTGTGGTCATGTGGCTGGCATGACTAAACAGCGAAGGCACACAGTACGCTGTTACCTTCCCACCAAGGTGGTTCCTATTTTTCTATTTGCATTTTTACATGCTTTCAAACTGCTAGGTTTGGCAGAAACTGGGGCAAGTAACTGGAGCTCACTAGGGATTCGAACTGCCAAACTGCTGACCTTTCTGTTCAGCATCCTAGCCACTGAGCCACTGCATCCCCATTGAATTATTCTATAGATAGGAGTAAAAACATAAACTAGCATGCATACCTTAAGCCTCATCACCTACTATTCTTTCCACAAAGCAGGCTAGCTTATATTGTGAAACTGGATCTTAAAAAAGACACGTTTAAAAAAGTCTGGCTTTTGCTACCACCAACTTCCAGTGAATTTCTGTAATAGAGTAGGAGGAAGTCTCATTCAAATAACCTTCCCTAACTGAATGTTTTCAATATATGACAGACTACAGTCTCCTAAACTCCAATCTGGAATACCAATTGGAGATTATGACAGTTGTCTGGCACAGAGAGCAGGCATCTGGCTGAGGAAGGCTGTTGTAAACCAAGTATCTGGGGTGCCATCATCTGGACATTGTAGTAAGCTTCCCCTTACAAGGGAGAACAAAAGCCTGTCTGGATTTGCTAGTTTTTCTTTCAGTAAAAAAAATCTTTATTTCTTGCCAGGTGATCATATCCAATGGGTCCACAGGATGTACCCCACATCCAGGCATCCACTTCCCCCCCCCCCCAAAGAACTGTTGAAATAAATACCATACTGCAAGTTCAGGGGAGGACGAGGTTATGTGATTTTTGGAGATGTTCAACTAAATTGTGAGTAGAGAGGGAAAACAAACTGAGTCTACTGAATGAAGAAAAAAAATTGCATAATTGCTGGAGAGAGAAAGGCTGAGCCTGAGTTTGGCAGATGATCAGCCACCTGCACACATGCTAAAGTCCAAGGGGAAAGGGTTGACTGACATCTTCTAAAAGCTACTGAAATTTCTCTTTGAAGTGTTCTGGTTCTCTAGAAACAAAAGGGGTGTGCTTTCTTTTGTTGGCAAGGCATAGACTATGTCTTCTGCCAATGGGAAGTATCTGGAAGAGGGGCAAAGTAAGTCCTTATCTCATCCATGCTCTTTGGGACATGCTACTAGGATTGCTAAAGGACCTCTGTGAAAACCAATGGACAATTTGGACAAAAGCAGCAACAAAATAAATAAATGACAGCTTGTGCAGATGTGTCTCTGGGATGCGATCTCCCCCTGTGGGTGAGAAAATAGTCCTAAAGATGGATCAATCAACCTCATGTAATCAGTAGAATAAAATGTGGTACAGATCAGGGGATCACCACAACTTTTCATCTCACAGATAACATGAGTCAAAACAACACAATGACAAGCCATAGCCATTAACTTTCTGGAAGAGAAGATACTTGGACTGAACTGAACTGGTTGTATGGATAGAGCAGCATGAACATGATGTCTTCCAATTTTGAAATGTGCTGTCAGAGAAGGAAGTGAGCACATATATTTAGATTTCAGCAAGAGAATTTGGAACTGCTTAACCATCTCATGCTGAAGACAGTGGAATGCCAGATGTTTCACTTACATTTGTGCTTTGAGGTTTTTTTAAGTGAGTGTGAAATGGTTCTATTGTCTTACAAGCCACAGCTGCACTGGCGTATTATCTAAAAAAATTAAATACAGTTTCTCGGGTTTTGTGTGGTTTTTTTCCCAATTTTTTTCCAATATTTAGGGCTCGGGATTTTTTAACTAAGAGTTTCAAAATGCCTTCAGAATGCAATGAGATGACTACACATGTGTATGTTCATACATGGATGCTCCAAGAGCTGACAACGTTGGGCATGAGCTATGCAGAGTAATTTCTAAAGGGTCATCAAGCAGATACAGTCAAGTTATCTTTTCTTTACAGTCTGCTTTATTCTCGAGCATAAAGTAACTGAGTCTTGATTCCAGCTCAGCTGCCTTTACAGCTTAATAAACAGTGCAATACTCATCAGATCAGTCTGTAAAAAGGAGTAGCATCTTTGCTCTTTCTGTCAACACGAAGGAATTTCATTCTATGGGAAATAAAATGTTATACAAGCTACTATGTTCATGTTGAAGGCTTTCAGGTACAATTCAGTTCATGTTCTTTTCACTGAAGCTCAGCTGGAACTCAATGAGCCATTCCCTACCTCCACAAATTGAAGGATATAAGTCAAGAGATGGTGGTAAGCGAATTTCAGATAGTAGACCGAATCCCAGGGTTTTGCTCTGAAACTTAAGGTATACTAATCTAGATCTAGGATAAGCTAAGGTCTACCTTAGTATTCTTGAATGGGCCTTTAGGTTTTTTTAGATGTGAGGAGCAACTGTATTTTCCCTGGATGAGACGATTTCACAGTGTCCCTCAGACTCACATGTTTCTCTTCATCCATCCTCTTCTAATCAAACTTGAGGGATCCTTGGTGCTTTCTGAACTGGGTTGTTTTTCTTGCAGGCATTTTAATATCCAAACTTTAAAGAAACTGCATTTCTATATTATGACTGCATAACTACTGTAAATTTTATAACTATTGGGCGTCTCAGAATTTTTTCATTGACAACTTGCATTTTGAATGAGCTTCTTTCCTTTATTCCAGATACAATAAGTGTTATTGTTCCAGAAATGGCAAGTGAGTGGGAAAGACAACATAACTTGAGAAAATGATGTTACAACACATTCATACATGAGAAATCCATGACTTTGTGTTAATTAGTTTCCTGTTGTATCTGAAATATCTAAATTACTACTAGAAAAAAATGGAAAGTGTTTTCTGCATAGTTTCTGGTATCAGCTATGTCAACATACTCTCATCACCACTATATGAGAGAGGCAGAGAGGCAGTTTGGTCTAATGGTTAAGGCATCAGGCTAGAAAGCAGAAAACCATGAGTTCCAGGCTCATCTTAGCTATGAAAGCCAGCTGAGTGGCTTTGGGCCAGTCACTCTCTCTCTCAGCCCAACACACCTCACAGATTGTTGTGGGGTAAATTGGAGGGGGAAGGTGTGTTGGATATGTTTGCTGGCTTGAGTTATTTGTAAAAATAATAAAGGTGGGATATAAATAATCAATAAATCAAATAAATATGAGTAAATAGTAAATATTCTCCTATTTTTCTTTATGGTTTCATACATACAGAAACCAATCCTTGTTAAGATTATACTGCTGCTGATTTTCTTGATTTACAAAAAGGGAGATGTTAATGTTGCATTCATTTCTGTAGCTTTCATGCATTAGAATGGCATATCTCATCCCACAGGAAGATGCCATAAAGATATTGTTTTCATCTGACTGCCAATGTCTGGAGCCTTAAACTTGGAACCTGTGTATTAATTAGATCTTAATGAACTACCATTAGCCTTTTCCAATTTGCATCCTTCAAATATCTTGAACTTCAGTTCTTGCAATATCTTAGTCAGTATGATTTGATATAAATCTTAAAATTGTATAGGAACTTCAGATTTGCTGCAGATATTAGCAAGTTCTACAGATATAACTGTAGATAGATAATCGCATGAGGAGGGGGTGTTTGTAAATATCATCTCTCTTAGCCATTTTCCAACTCTTGTCAGTCTGTCCTTATCCATTCCCAGATAATATATGCCTGTAAAATGGACTGCTTAAATGGAAGCTATAGGTTAAATGGAAGAAAAGGCATATTTGTCAACTTCTGCATGGCAAACTCCAAAGGTCAATATCCAGAAGCAGAAAATTCTCTTGAATCTAGACAACTACTCTGGAGAGTAAAAAATCTTTTGTGGAGACATGGATGTATACATATAATGCTAGTAAGGGCAGCAGGCTCTCTTGACTCAAAACCTCTGAACCAGTGGTGGAATTCAATTTTTTTTACTACCGGTTCTGTGGGCATGGCTTGGACATGGTTGGGGGTGTCGTATGACTGGGTGGGCAGTTTCTGTAAGCAGGGCAATAAAGATTAGGGTGGAAACAATCCTGTAATGTTTTTTTTCCTGCCTTCCTTATAGGATTAACCCTGTAAAGTGGGAAAAAAACTAAAGGAGATTTCTTCTAACAGCCAGTTCTCTGAACTGAAAAATTTACTACCAGTTCTAGTGAACCTGCTAGAATCTGCTGAATTTCACCTCTGCTCTGAACTCTACAGCTACCAGATTAAGACCACCCACTTTCAGATATCACAATGTCATATTTTTTATATTAAAAAAAGTCTAATCAGAATGGTCTGAGAGGGAGATTTCAGTCTTCACCGATAGCTGTATTAATACTGCCATTTAAACATGGGGCTGCATTATAGGACATACACTGGAAATAACAAAGTGTTTTCAAAGAGAAAAAGGAGGCCTTGTGAAATAAACTGTTCTTCAAATCAGAAATGCTTGGAGTCAGGATGTTAGCATGAGGGCTTTGGCATGGGTGGATACGATTAGTGGTTTTGTGGTTTTATTAAGCTTCAGTACTTGGTTGGTTGGTTGGTTGAAGAGAATTCTTTGTTTTTATCTCTTTCACTGCCTGGATAGTTGGGTAGTCATATAAGTTGGACAGATGATAGATAGATAGATAGATAG
>JAEANM010025423.1:0-10945 GCA_017656035.1 Myanophis thanlyinensis | reverse complement strand
TGTTAAGCCCCATCCAACTCCGCATGGCCTCCAGGCACCGGCCCATCACTTCAACAGCCTCATTGGGGTGGTTTGGGTTGGAGATGAACAGCTGAGATGAACTTGATCTGCAAGTTGTGTCATCCTCCTTGCATAGCAATTCCTATGTTAATTCCTCTCTGGTGGTCTAAGAGTCACCTTTGAACATGCATATGTTCAAAGCTTACTTCTAATTAGTTTTCTACTTTGTTTCCTTTAACGTCTCCCTTTTTGTAAGTTTCTGACTTTTCTGTAACTTTCTGCTTTGTGAACCTAAGATGTTTCCTAACTTTGCATCTAAACTTAAAAATATCTGTCTTTAAATATGATTGAAGCACATTTATTTTTAACATTTTCTAGTTTACTTATTATCCATGGATATAAGTCTGTAGTAGGCAATTTTTTTTCTTGGTTTGGCAGGCCCCTTTATAAACTTGATGAAGGGTTGTGTGTTATGTCATAAAATGGCTGCTGGGGAAGATTTTCCAAAATGGCTGCAATGACCAGGATAACCAGTTAGATAACACCTATTTTTTAAACATCAAGCAAGAAATATTGTATCTCTATTTTGTATTTTCTTTATTTTTTTTCTGGTCAGGAGAATTTTAAAGTTACAAAGGAATATTGAACTGCAGTTTCTCACCAGTTTTATTTTGTATGATTCCCAAAAAATCTATGGACAACATACCAGTTTTTAAAACCAAAAACATTTTGGTTTATATAAATGTTATGACTGTTCTTTGAAATTATATCTACTAGGCACGGAGGCCAAGAGTAATGTGTCTTCATTTGCATGCAATATTTTATAAATGAACACTGGGACTCTTTAGCTGTTTTTTTTTAACAGCAGGCAAGCTACTTCCTTTATGAAGCCCTTAGAGGGTTGACTTTCCTGAAGTTGTAGAGGGTGGTCTTCAGAAAATGAAGCTGAATTCTGATCTGTGCCAAAACCACCTTTATAATTTCGTCCAAAAATCAAGGAACAGGAAGGTCATCACTGACTGCAGTGATTAATACAGTTAATCCTACATAGATGCATGTGAAGTTAACTAGCATTTTCCTTGGAAATGCCTTCCAGGAATGCTTAAAAATGAAAAACAGCCTTGTTACACAGTCCTTTACATTCTCCCCTTAGAAGACAATCCCACTGAGTTTATGAGGTTTATTACTGAATAAAGTGGTAGAGGATTGCAGTTTTTTTTTTTTAAAGAAAAATATGGACTGTTACATTATAATCCAAAGCATAAACTGTCTGGGAAATCATGTCAAACAAAATCAATCTGAACAGCATTTAAATTCTAATCTTGCTGTTTCCATTTTTCTTGAAAAATAGCACATTAATGATTGCTACGGGTAAAATTGATTAAAAATATTCACTTCTTTAAACACACACCATGTTCATGACATAGCTATATTCATCTGTAATAGAATTAGGGAAGAAAAAATATTTTAATTATTAAATGTGAATTATATATAACTACAGTTTCTTAAAAGGAGATGGTTAGGGGTTTAAAATTATATTTCAATTGGTGAAGATTTTTATTCCATTTTTCTAAATCTAGATTGGAGGAAACACTTTATTTCATATGTTATTTTTTATTCTTTCCAAATATGAACCCTAAAAGTATTAGATTGAGGGCTATAAGTAGTTTGAGAGGATACATGTACTTTTCAGATATCCTTATGATGGAATTTAGGCAAACAGTGGGTAAAAATAAGGGTAATTTAGAGAAATAAACCAACTTCAAATGTTGGCCACTGATCTTGGCAGATTTCATAATTAGTTCAGTAAAAAATCTAAAGATTTGATGGCTACGGCATTATACCACACATTAGTTTAGTTTAGTTTTATTATCATTGCACTTTGTACAACTAAATTAAATTATAATTTAACACTATGTTCAAACATAATAATTGAATTGGCTTTGTACAACACTTTGCAATAAATGTTTAAAATTTCTCCTCATAATCACCCTTGGATTTCACATACTCTAGAACTGGTCTTCTTATGAACAGAGGCAGCTTAAAGTATTATTCAGAGACAAATGAAACAATCTACTCGACCTATTTCCAACTGGCTTTAGACAGGATTACAGTCTCAAATGGATGATCTTTATCTGGAGATTAATAGCAGGATATTTGGAATTTTTGGTATTTTAACAGCTTTCAATACCATCAACCCCAGAATCCTTCTGAGAAATTTGAGAACTGGAGGCCCACTTTTGCAGTGACTCTGTTTCTATCTCTTGATAGACTTCAAATGGTATCACTTGGAAACAAGTGTCCTTGAAATAGGAGCTAGAAGCTACTATTGTGTTCCCCAGAGTTGCATCTTCTTTCTTACAGAGCTGAGCCTAATTTATTTTAAAAACCCTAGGAAGGCAGAGAAAACCTGAGAAGCACAGCTTCTGGACTTTGGTTTGGGGAAGAAACCAGCAACAGAAAGACTGAATTTAAATATAGTTTGGATGTGGTTGGGTATGTGTAGAGAAGAACATTCCAGAAGAAATCCCCTTATGGGAAACACAGATGGACAGCAGAATGGTGTGCCAGCTACTCCATTCCAAGTCTTCTTCTCAATAATGTGACCCATCATGGAGTTGGTGGTAAGAGTTCTTTCCATAGAGAAGCATTGGGATGGGTGGGTGGGTAGGATTTCTTCTAGAAATTGGGAATGTCTTCTGGAATATTTTTGTCTACATCCACCAACCAGATCCAAATCTTATTTAAATTCAGTTTTTCTTTTGCTGGCTTCTCTTCCAACCACTTGATTCATCCCCGTTCTCTTCCATTTTTGGAGAAGTATTCTGCTGATGGACAGACAGACAGACAAGATTCTCAATGCTCTTTATTTTCAATTTTTTTGTTGCATGCAAAAAATAAAAACTTATTTTAATGGTTGCATTTAATTCTTTTTCATTGTTTTAATATCTCTGCTTTCAACTTGTGCATTTTAATAAACTGGCAAGTGGAAATATACGTATATTATTATATTATGTTATAATATGTTAATATGTATATTGTTTATATTAAGTTTAATAATAAATTAAGTGCAGACTTGCTAACATATTTTAACTAATCATAGTTTGCTTGTGACCCACTTTCAACTTGTTCCATTTTACTTGCCATATTAAACTTTGCAGGCTGCCTGGAGTTGTTTCAGCTGAGGAGTGGGATTTTTTATTTTATTTTAAGGAAAGCTTTAAATGAATAAAATGGTTTAAGTAAAACTAGTGTAATGTCTGAAATTATAATGCATGAAAATACCTTATTTGCTTTGCTTTTGAACATTTATTTCTGAAAGTCTATATGCTTGCATTTCTGATGTCTTCTTTTGTCATCTTTTTTCTAGTGGCTATTGAGAGATCTAGGATTCCACAAAAAAATAAAACAAAAACAGATGTAATTATATAGATCACTAACAGGATCAGATAAAATTTGTTTGGTGCATCTGCAAATAAACTAGTAGTCTGCTCTGCCACCTGTTGGCAAACTGAGGCTTGTGAAACACAAAACTAAGACTGTTGTGTATTTTATAGAAAGCGAAGATGTTAACTTTTTTTTTTGGTCATTGCTTTTGATTGAGATACATAGTTCCAATAATATATACTAGACACTTAGCTATTTGCAAGTATAAATGGATTGTGTTGGAAGAGAAACATAGTATTTGTATCTAAATGAAAAGTCTGATTTTCTCAGTAAACACACACAAACATCCACACAAAGCATACACACACATCTTTGAATCTTGAATTTAGAAATTCACTTTTCATGTTGGCATGCAAGCAAATTCTTGTGCTACAGTTCCTCCAATTCTGAACAATTGAACAACTGATATTTGTCTGGTTTTAGGGATTTTGCATAGGAAAGAAAGTCATTAGTGGGGAATTGTTCATTAACTTTTTTTTTGGGGGGGGAAAATGATGTTGTGTTGAATCTTAAACTTCCCTGTGCTCTTTTTGTGTATGAACAGAATAGGAATGTGAAAGTATAACCATAACCAAGACATTTTGCTCACATTTTACAGGAGAGGTTACTTACAGTTTTCAGTATTCAAGGAAGGCAAGAACATCTAATCACATATCTTTTACTTAAATTTAAGATTCGATTATGCGTTCACAACATGATGGTGTTCTTTATAGAGAGGTTTATAATCTGAAAGCAGTTCGTTGAATGCCCGTGTAACCAGTGGTCGCTTGGATTTGCTAAACTGCCTTGCAACAATCTACTTTAATGTGAGATTTAAAAGGCATTCATCCATGCTTTACAAAAAAGATATAAAACCACCTCCCTCTCGTTCACAGAATGAAGGCTTTTTGCAAGTAAAGCATAGCTGGGCACCGTACAAAATGGTAGATCGGTAAAGTGCTTATATCTGCATTTATAGATTCATCGATTTTTAATTTGTTCTACAGTCAAAAGTTTCAGGAAGGTAAGATTTGGAAACACATGACCAAATATATAATATATAACCAAATAGGTTCCCTTTTTTTTCTGGCTGGCCTTCTAGGCCTCTAAAAACAGCTGCAGGTTAAACAGTGATTCAGTTGCCTCATTACTGGAACCTCTGTCCTTAGGGGGAAAAACAATCAGTTGAACTTCTACAAGTCAGAGACCTTGGAAAGCCTCTGGTGTCCTATTAGGCCACCCACACCCTGCATCAATACAAAGACACTATTTGACCATTATCATTATATTATTTTATTACAGAGCTATACAGCATGCTTGGAAAACAGCAGTCAAAAGGGAAAAAGACAGAATTTTTGATAAAACTAAATTTCGAACCTAAAAGAATGGAGTGACATTTGCTGTCTTTCTCTGATATTATGATCACTTTCTGAGTGTAATCATTCAACCAGATGAGTTTAGTCTACTGTCATATAATCTAGCATATCTGTCATATCATTCCCAGAGGTATCAAACTCAAGGCCCTGGAGCTGAATCGGGAGTGCTGCTCTGTTTTCAAAGGGTTGCAGGAGCCTGTTTTCACTGGCAGAGCACTTGGGCCACCACAGGAACCCCCGACACGAGTGACGTTGAGCTGGCCATGCATACCTCAGCCACACCTATCTCGGCCCTCCAAGGTCAGATATAACCCTGATGCAGCCCTCAATGAAATCAAGTTTGACACCCCTGATCTAGCCTATATTTTACCATGTTAACGAACGTTGTGATATGCTTCATCAAGTGTTTAAGGAATCCTACATCCAGAATACTTCCTCACTCTATTCAGCTAGAAATTTGGTAAAAAAAAAAAAAGTGGAGAGGTGTTTAGTCTATCGTGGCCTGTTTGTGACAAACCCACATGACTCTGTTAGCTTTTGGGTGGGAAGTCAAGTGCTTGCAAATTTGTTGTTTAATAATCTATTTGAGGGTTTTGCACAATATAGATCTAGGCTGCTAAGTTTTTTATTTCTTTCCTTTCTTTGAATAAATGTACAGGTAGTCCTTGACTTACATCTACAACTGAGCCCAAAGTTTCTGTTGTTAGGTGAGTCATTTGTTAAGTGAGTTTTGCCCCATTTTATGACATCGGTTGCCTCGGTTGTTAAGTGAATCCCTACAGTTAAGTTAGTAACCCAGTTGTTAATGAATCTGGCTTCTCTGTTTACTTTGTTCATCAGAAGTTTGGGGGATCCCAGAATCTTGGGACATAATAGCTGTAAATATGAACCAGTTGCCAAGCACTTGAACTTTGATCACATAACCCTGGGGATCCTGCAAAAGTCATAACTGTGAAAAATGGTCGTTTTAACTCTGAACAGTCACTAAATGAACTTTTGTAAGTCAAGGACTGCTTGTATTTGTTTATTCGGTTTATATGATTGCCCACCTATCATGCAGCTCAGGGCTAATAGTCATTACAAACAACCATAAAGGAACTGGACTACTTTCCCTGTAGGAGAAAAGTCTGAGGGTGATCTATGATGGCATTCTCAAATATCTAAATGGTTGTCATATAAAGGAAGGAGTGGACTCCCTCTCCCTCAACCCTGAGGACAAAACCAGAAGCAATGTGTTGAAATGATAAGCAAGTAGCTTTGTACTGGATATTAAAGCTTTCTGGGGCAAGAGCTGTCAGTTAATGAAATAGGTTTCCTCATGGAGCAGTAAGTGCTTCTTTGCTGGAGGTCTTCTACTTGAGGCTGGATAGAAATGCTTTAACAAATCCTGCTTGGGCAGGGGAACAGACCAGATCTAGAGATCCCTTGCAATTCTAACTTTCTATAATCAGTGATATTATCTAGCCGCTTTCTCTTCTGTCAATCTTATTTTCAAGTGTCTTCATTTTTTCCAAGCACCAAATTTCTTTATGTTAATCTGTGTATTTTAATGTCTGTGACTGATTGATTTATTAAACTTGTATTCAGCTCAATTCACTGGAGGCAACTCTAGGCCACTCACAGACATACAATTAAAATACAATGTAAATTAATCTTACAACAATAGAGATCTTAAATTTAAATTCATCTCTTGGCTGAAGGAGGAGGCAGCAAAATGTACATGGGGAGGAGGTGAAGTATCATCTATTGCATTAGTCAAAATGCCACACCTCCATTGGGCCCCTAGGGTAGTTGGTATAGCCATGTTTTTAAGGCCTTTTGGAAGGCCTTAAGGGTGGGTGCTGATCTCACCTTGAGGGGAATGATGTTCTAGATGGTGGGTGTCAGCCTCTACTTTCTCTTTTGCAATTATCTATTCGGCTGCCATAGTAATGGGGGGGAGGGGGGAGCTACGGGATGAGAGCTGGAGGAAGGGGGGGTTTCTGAATAGACTATATGCTTGCTAGAATCCAAGGTCATCGTTGACAAGATAACGGGATTCTCTGACTCCACCTGCAGATGCCGCATGACTTGTAACGCACTTCGGATTGGAGGGGCTTTGAAGAATTATGGGGTGTGGAATTGGAGTGTTCGTTGATGGGTGGGGTTCGCGGTCTTTTTGTCAGACCTTGCTTTGATTTCTTTGTATTCAGTCATGCTTTAGTAAAATACTACCTGTTTTCCTAACAATGGATTCAGGGTTTTTATTTCTTGAAGTTTGACTGAGACAGAGCTGACATTAAGCAAGGTCTGCAAAAATCAACCCACCCGGAGAAACTTCTACCATGGGATTGAGCAAAAATGTCGGATCACGAAAACAACCTGGAGGAACTGGAAGCTCATGATCCGATTTCATCTCTCTCCCTTCCCTGCCGAGAGGAGATGGAAGGCCTAGAAAACCTGCACTTGGAGGAAAGAGCAGTTAGACCAAAGGCCAAATGGTCCCTTGGAGTGGGACGTGAGGAGGAAGCGACCGAGGCCCCTCCTGGAATTAGGTAAGAAGACACCGCCGTGAAAAGGGCCCTGGGCAAAGGGCGGAGAGGGAAGATCACAGGCTATCCCAAGCCATGCAACTCTTGTAAGAAGTGTTTGAGGACAAACAAATGAGGGAGGGGACGGGCCGAGAAATCTCCCAGCTGAAAGAACTCGAGCAAGTGGAAAAAGGGGGGAAGAGGAGGAATTTGAGCGAGAGACGGAGGAACAAATCTGACAGATGGCCCCAGCCGCAGCGGCTACCCCCCCTCCCCTGGCAGGAAGAGGGAGAAGCCCAAACCCCTGGTGTCGCATTCCTAAGATTCCAGCACTAAGACTGAAATATGCCGGGGATTCGAAAACCTTGGGATTTTTTCTAGTGCAAGTTGATAACTATATGGCACGATATGAAGACCTGTTTGCTGATGATGCAGATAAAGTGAGACAAGTCACCCTGGCCCTTGAAGGGGAGGCAGCAGAGTGGATGACCAGCCTCCACAATGATAATGATCCAAACCTGAGAGACTTAAATCAATTCATGTCAGCCCTCCGCGCATGGTTTGAAGACCCCCTAGCCGAACAGAGAGCTAAGACCAGAATAAAAACTATAAGGTAAGGGCGCAGGTCAGTGGCTGAATACACCCAAGAATTTCTCAGCCTGGCACGGCACATACATAATTGGTCCCAAGCAACCCTAATGGAGTTTTATAGGGACGGACTTAATGATGTTATCTATGAGAAGTGCCTAGATCGAGGGGCCCCTCATGACCTATTGCACTGGTATGCCCTAGCCGAGAAGGCTGAACTTGACCATGTAAAGAATCGTAGATGGAACCAAATTCCCACTCAAGCCCCAAGGGAGCCCGAGAGGACACCTAGGAGTGGTTTGAACACCAGACCTAGAACTTGTTTCAAATGTGGAAAAGAAGGGCATCATGCGGCCGACTGTTTCAGCAAAGGTACCGCTAAGCCGACCATCGCGACTCCAAAAAAGGGCGCGAAACTTCCCAGCAGAGCCCCTTACAAGCCTCGCAAAATGGCGCTCAAAGGGGTCGAGATCATGAAGTCTACCCCTCCAGACCAGGAGGAGCCAGAGGTCCAAACTCCGGCGGAAGAAACCGAGTGGGACTCTGATGACAAACTGGGGGTAAGTCACCAGACGGGACCCCTCACTATCCCCGTTGAATTACAGGCCCCTTCCTCCTCCTCTAAAGGTAAAATGCTAGCCCTTCTGGATTCGGGTTGTACCAGATGCGTGATTAGCCCCGAAGTAATAGAAAAATTGGGATTAAAGTTAAGAACCCTAAAAAACCCCATTGCCTTCTGCCAACTAGATGGATCTGTAGCAGGGGGGCCAGCTCATTTTGCCATGGAGCCGGTGCAAATGTTGATGGGGGATCACCAGGAGCTCCTGAGTTTTACTGTAGCCCAGGGATGGATCGACCCCTTATATTGGGTATGCTCTGGCTACGCAAATGGAATCCCCGCATAAATTGGAAGACAGGAGTGTTAAAAATCCGCTGCACAACTCCTAAAGCAAAAGGCATTGTCAAAACTCCACCTACTGACCATGGGGGGGAAACAGCAGCCATATTGAGCGAATCCATTGAAGGAAAGGACAAAATTCCAAAACAATATAGAGATCTGAAAGAAGCTTTCAGTGAGAAAGGGTCGGACCAACTTCCTCCCCACCGACCCACAGACTGCACCATTGAAATCCTTCCAGGAGTAAAAAAAAGCAAAGATGTATGCCATGACCCCACGAGAGTTGGAAGAATTAGGTCTATTCATCGATAAAAACTTTAAACGGGGTTTTATTCAACTGGCAAGACCACGAATGGCAGCGCCAGTACTTTTCCGGGAAAAGAAAGATGGCTCCCTGAGATTGGTGGTGGATTATAGAAACCTAAACTGCATTTCCATTGAAAATGTGTACCCCCTTCCCCTCATGAAGGACATGCTGGCCCATCTGGCGAAAGGGAAAATTTTCAATTGCAACTTCCTAAGTCTCTGAGACGCATCCACCCTGTCTTTCGTGTTAGTTTGCTTAAACATGAAATTACATCCCAGTTATGTCCTCCCCAACCTGACCCTCCTGTTCCTCTTCTTATTGAGGGGGAACAACACTTTGAGGTAAAAGAAATATTAGATTCTCGTAAACAGAGGGGAAAATTACAATATTTAGTGGTTTGGAAACATTTTCCCCTTTCCCATGCCGAATGGGTAGATGCTCGCCATGTTCGCACTCACCAATTAGTTCAAAACTTTCGTTCAAAATATCCAGATAAGCCTTGCTAATTTATGTCATATGTATATCCTCTGATGTTCTTTCTTTTTCTTTTCTAGGACTAACGTCCGTATTGCAGGGGGGCCAAATGTCAGCCTCTACTTTCTCTTTTGCAATTATCTATTCGGCTGCTATAGTAACAGGGGGAGGGGTGAGCTACAGGATGAGAGCTGGAGGAAGGGGGGGTTTCTGAATAGACTATATGTTTGCTAGAATCCAAGGTCATCATTGACAAGATAACGGGATGCTCTGACTCCACCTGCAGATGCCGCATGACTTGTAACGCACTTCGGATTGGAGGGGCTTTGAAGAATTATGGGGTGTGGAATTGGAGTGTTCGTTGATGGGTGGGGTTCGCGGTCTTTTTGTCAGACCTTGCTTTATTTCTTTGTATTCAGTCATGCTTTAGTAAAATACTACCTGTTTTCCTAACAATGGATTCAGGGTTTTTATTTCTTGAAGTTTGACTGAGACAGAGCTGACAGTGGGAGCCACAGCAGAAAATTCTCTTCTTTTGGACCCCAACAGAATAAATTTCTTGGCTGAAAGGGATCCACAGCATGCTACTTCTGTCGGCATGGATAGGGCAAACTGGGGTGTCCATCGGGCTAGTTGAGCTAGTTCCTCAAATAGCCTGGATTCATGACATGAAGTGCTTTAAAAGTGATAACTGACACCTTGGATTGGACCTGGAAGCAACGTGGCAGACAGTGCAGCTCGCAGAACAGTGATGTAACATAGGTCGACCTAGGAGCCAAAAAACTGCCCATGCGGCTGCGTTCTGAACCAGCTTCCAGATTCTCTTCAAGGGTAGCTCCATGTAGAATTCATTGCAGTACTCCAGGTATGAGATGTTTGAGTGCAGGGATTTCTGATCCAGGAAAGGGTGCAACTGGCACACAAGAGGTTGTGCAAAGCTCTCCTAGCCATGACCACCATCTGCTCATTGAGCAGAAATAGTGAGTTTAGAAGAACCACCAGATTATGTACCAGGTTTCTCTGAGGTAGTGCAATTTCATCCAGAATTAAAGATTTTGAAATCCTGGAACTGGAAGCTCCATTGTCCACACACTTATACCAGGGTTCAGCTGTCTCCCATCCAGATCACCACAACCTCCAGGTACTGCAAGAGGGCAGTGACAGCATCACTTGGGTCACTTGAGGTGGAGATGTAAACTTGAGTATCCCTGGTGCTGTACTCACCCCAAATTGTAATCTGGTGCATTTGAACGCCCCCCTGTGCATGACAATTCTTTGGGCTTCAGCCATCTCCTCATCTACTGGCAGTTGCTGGTACGCTTGCGCCAGATCCAATTTTGCAAAGGTCTTTCCTTGCCCCAGGGAA
>JAEANM010025422.1:0-10945 GCA_017656035.1 Myanophis thanlyinensis | reverse complement strand
CTCACGATGCGGAACTTGTCAGTCAAAAGGCAAAAGTTGAGGGAAGCCGCAGCTTTTTATATTTGCCGCGACTTCAAGTTTCTGCGCTTCCCATTGGCTGGTGGGCCAGGCAATGGGCATTGGCGTCCCGACAGCCAATCAGCTGTCGGGTCGTCTGTTCACGATGGCGGACCAATGTGTGGACTTCGGCCGCGCATGCACAGTATACAACAGGTAGGAAACAAAATTAGAGCCACCCAAACAGTTTTATAATCTGCACTGCAGCCACACAGCTAAAAAGCTGCAGCAAAATGCTCTTATCAGATTTGTGAGAACAGAAAACAAAATTCTGAGGCTCACATTATAACTGTTCTTAACTGCACTGCACTACACTACACTGCTCTTAACTTGCCTTCGGTGATTTTCAGGCTATCACCTTGTTGCATAATTGTTCTTCTAAACCTTTGAAATAAGCACCTTCCTCAAAAGGCAAACACTGATGTACAGAGTCTGGAAGCAGTGCAATCCAAGATGTACTCAAGCTGTTAAATGTGAATGATTTCATTGAGATGATATTTGGGCAATGGAAGTTGCACAAGCTAATGTATCTCAGCTTAAACCTGCAGATCTGTAACACATACAGTAGTTGTTTCTGTCTCTTCCAAGCCAGAAGACATCTCTAGGCTGTCTGGATATAAAGATCTCCTGAGATTCCTCTTCTTCCAGCTTTTCACTCAGTTGTCTCCAGGCAGAACTTATGATCTATGATTCATCAGCATAATGAAAGGAAACTTGGACTATGACCTGTTCAATACTGGCCTTCCAGAAGTCCCAGAAAAAGACTCTTTCAGTGAGAGGTTTTCACATGAAGATTCATAGAAATCTGGACTACCATTAATATCAAAAATCTGAATAGGTCACCCATGGATACACACAACCCCAACATCCTACAATATTTAAAGTGGCATATACAAGCCCTCTAAAGAAAGCTATAAACAAACTTTCCTACAGAAATGATACAAATTCCCTCCAAAAGTTCATTAGTGCTTTTTTTTTTTTTTTTTTTTGTTATCTTGATGAGGCTCATTTCTGATTTCAGCAGTAACATGTCCCAGTAAAAGCTTCTTTCATTTAGCTATTGGGCCACCTTGTCAATAAAACCCTTGTTTTATCATGCATTGATGGCATTCCCATAAAATCTAAGTGAATGTAGTGCAAAAGAAGTGGATCCTGCAAACTTTGCAGGACAAGCCCGAAAGAAACAATAATTCCTTTTGGTTGAAAGCTTTCAATATATAAATGCTTTGCATGGACAATTATATAACACATCTGAAACATGTGCTACCTTTTAGCAGTCTTACATGAACCATACGTAGTGCCATACATAACTTGTCTTCGTGCATAAATGCATAGGAAGCCATGGTTGCATTCTGCAGGTGAATGTCCCACCCACATGTCACATTTTTAACTGAATTTTTTTTTATCCCTTCTTTATTATTTTTGCAATTAACACGAGTTGGTGAACATACTTAAGGCTCCTCCCTCATTCCTATTTCCTCCACAACAACAACAACCCTGGGAGGAGAGATGAACTGAGATAGTGTGACTGGCCCAAAGTCACTCAGCTGGCTTTCATGCCTAAGGCAGGACTAGAACTCACAATCTCCTGGTTTTTAGCCTGGTGTCTTAATAACTAGAGCAAGTTGGTTTTCTGATTATATGCCATTTTCGAGTCCTGGCGACCACATAGATAAATTTTATCCAAGACGATATATCCCTAACTTGTTCCCTCAAGACTGTCAGTGGTGTACTACATTACTGTGTAGACCATCCATAGGTCATAGACCAGCATTAGAGTCTTTTCAAAAGAGCTGGGTCTTCCCATAATGTGTTAAAAGCAGAGGTGAAATTCAGCAGATTCTAGCAGGTTTGCTAGAACCAATAGTAAATTTGCTAAGCAATTCGGAGAACCGGTTGTTAGAAGAAATCTCCTTTGTTTTTTTTCCACTTTACAGGGTTAATCCTGTAAGGAAGGCAGGAAAAAAACATTCTGGTGTTGTTTCTAGCCTAATCTTTATTGCCCTGCTTACAGAAACTGCCCACCCAGTCGCATGACCATCCAGCTACGCCCACCAAGCCATGCCCACAGAACCAGTAGTAAAAGTGATTGAATTCTACTACTGGTTAGAAGTAGGATAATTTAAGTGATGTCATTTATGCCTCAATTGGGATCTGTTTGCTGAGCCGTCAATTTTTAATTTTGTATTTACTTTTCAAATTTATATAGCTGCCCATCTCCCAAAACAAGTGACTCTGGCCAGCATCTTCTGAGCTGTCTATGGTATTCTCAGGAGTCTTCTGAGAACTCTCTTTTGAAATGTTCCTCTAAGCATGCAGGGAACATCTTAAAATACTAAACAGCAGATGGTCCTCCTCTTCCTTTTTCTACAGGATTTGTTATTGTTTGGAATGTTTCTGGTCTTCTTCTGAATCGGCTTCCCTTCCCTGCCAAGATCCTTGTTCCAAATTGTACAGTTATTTAACTACACCAGTAGCGGTGTCCTTCTTGAGCAGTTTCTTAATCATCGTCTGCAATATACAAGGTTGTAAATAAGCCTTCACCCTACAAGTCCTACTAAAGGAGGAGTGTTTGTCTTGTTTATTTTGAACATAAAGAACCAATACTTCCTGGGATGAAGGTAGCCAAAAATATAAAAACAGAAACAAAAGACCAGCTGTTCCAGGGAGCGTTGGTTGCTAAATGGAAGGCAATGTCTTTGTTCATGCAGCAACCGAGGCTAAGCAATACCTGCTTTAAGAAGTCATGAGCGTTACTATGGGACTCATACCAAAACACATGCTTTTCATCATCTGACTTCAATTGTGGTCTGCATCCTATGATGGGCCAGGTGTGAGATATGCCCAAGTTTTCCTTTTAACATCTTTTCACTTTCCCTAATGCTGAATGTCCAAACAACCTGGGAAACATTTCAGAAAACTCCAGTCATGTATTCATACAGTGCATACAAACCAAGTTGTTTTTTTTTTTTTTAAATAAACAGCATTATACAAAAAAAGAGAGCATAATAATCTTCAGTCCAATAAATTAATGCATAAGTTAAAAAAAGGAAATATACCAACACTATTCTCCATATCTTCCTATCATGGTGTCTACCATTTCCAGAGATTGATTTAGCCAAAAACGTCTCACTTTACTTCTTCTTTATATCTTCCCTCTTCTCATAAACATGTATTCTTCCTTCATGTACTTATCTTGTGGTTTGTTCAACATCATTCACTATCTCTCTATGAGTAAACCATCTAAACTAAACCATCTCAACACCAATCACTCTGTCACCTGGTTCTTAAGGTCAAGCCAGCTTCATCTCCTTAAATAACTGAAATAATCATGCTAAGATATTATTTTTACACAAAATAGTGGCCTTCTGAACACAAAAGGTGACTATGCCTTGGTGTCTTTTCACCTCCCCTTATAGCAACTGCTTCTGGTTGTTGTTTTTTTTTAGATTAGCAGACAAATGGCACCTAAAAGCATCATGGAGGAAGCATTTTATAAATAGCAATTACCTTTGGAATAAAACCATCCTAGGAATAGAAGCATTGCTGCATCACTTTTAAACCAAGCACTCTTAAAGATCTGAGGTTTAATATCATATAATCTGCAAAGAACTTTTCATAATCCATTGTAACTCATACACTTGAAATACAGTCAAGGAAGAAAATATAAAATCTTTCACTTCAGTTCCTGCTCATGCTACAGATTTAGATTTATTATCTTGCTTTTCCTCAGGGTCCCTAGGTAGCATACATAATATGTTTCCTCTTCCCATTTTCCTCCACATAATCCTGTGAGGGGCAAAGCCACCCAATAACTTTTATACACACACCTTAAGATTGTAACATACCAGCTTTTAAGGATAGTTCCCCATTAGGAGAGCAAGTGCGAAGCGAAGCATTCGGAGAGTGTTGTAGTAGAATACACAAACCAGAATACAGAATCACTGAGTAGAAAAATAGGTTTTTACTTCCATGGAAATAAAGGTACTGCAAAGTTCATCAATCAATCCAAATTCATACACAGTAAAGTCAGTCAGTCATCAAACAGTTCAGGGATAATCCAATAATCAAAATCCAGTAACAAATATACAGTTCACTAACAGTTTTGCAAACAGTAGCAAAAACTCACAGAAAATCTTTGCTGGTTAATACAGCACTTCTAACTCCTCAACCACAATAACAGTAACCAGCATCTACCAGTGATTCTGGCTCCATCTTGTGGCCGCTTGAGGAAGCAACAGCCAATCACACTTTCAGCATTAAAGTTACAGTACTTAAAGTAACAATCCTGGTTAATATATTGTCAACCCAACTGTTAGATTTACATTTCTAACACCGGCTCTTGTCGAATTTTGTATGAAATGTTCACTGCTATACACATTTTGTATCGGAATGTAGACATATGGACATATAATTATTGTGTGCAGCAGTGCACTGCAATATTTAGGGAAGTGGAACATCCAAAGGAGAGCTCTCTTTTGATCCACATATTAGTTTAGGAATTGCAAATTAAATCTCTTCACTTAAATACGTGGACAAAATTAATTTCTGCCCTTCCCTAAAGGCAGATCTCTGGGGGTTTTGTTGTCTGATGCGCTTTTCAAAAGGTGTCACATAATAGTTTGCAGTAAAGTGACTCTCATCTATCTGGTATAGAAAAGGTTAAGTGCATTTGCTATTGCAATAAATGTTATTTTTGTAAACAATAAAGCCTCATAAAACAAATTAAAGGCACATAGTAAAATGGGAAATAAAAGACAAATTCTCTACTATACATTTGTGCAAAATAAACCACAGGCATAATTTTTAACAAGCCAGTTAATAACAACTTTGTTGTTTAGATTATAAATTTGAAATTATTATAAATCTGAAACAAAGGAGTAAGGATAAATCTACAAGCTGTAAAACAAAGCTGTTACTCCTGCAGTAAAGCAAAATCTTAAACCTCACACCAGCTGTTGAGAAGTTTAATTATTATTTTAAAAAAATCCTATTATTTTTCTGGTGCTCTATAAAGAGTATCATAACCATAACCATAACCAACAAAACACAAATCATGGGCTGTAAAAGCCGTAAAGATTAAGACAGTTTTAAAAGTTAGGAAAAAGACCATTGTTTAGAACTGAAACTTGCTATATCAATAAGCTCATGATCTAAATTTAAAAAAAAAATACTACAAGAATTAGTAGAGAATTAGAATTAGACAGAGGGAAGAAATAGTCTCAATTGGCAGCAGCTGAGAGGCTTGATGCCTTCAACTTTAGTAGAAGACAACCAAATTTTTGTCTATGTCAAAGATCTAGCAGGCAGTCCAATGCACTTTATCTGTAGGCTGTTGTGTAGTTGCTGCCTAAGTAGTTTTTGACCATGCAAGATACAATATGCAGTTCGGTCGCCATTTTGTATACACTTTCAGCTGCTTTATTAGGGCAGAACATTGCCTGAGGTAAACCATCATGGAGGTAGTCTACATTTCATACTCTTGTAGCCAAACCAAAAGCAGTTAGATGGTTAACTTCTTTGGATATCGAACTATAACATCTACCCTGTTGTAACTCTATGGTACCACATTATGGCAATTTTATCCCAATTCAATATCTATTGTATTTCTGTTTGTATGTATAATGTGTTTGATTAGTGTTGTATATCAGTGATTACATGATCTCTGTAGATGCCATATGTTAAATAAATAAATAAAATCTTTAGATTCCTTAACTGACTTCATGGACATGTTCACAATTTTTTTTGGCAACACTATGGAAATGGTTTGCTGTAGTGGGGAGTAGCTGGCCCTTTTAGGAACAAGTCGGCCTGATGTGTCTAATGGTAGTCACCTGAGCCCTGATATCCAACAGAAGAAAGAGGTCCTGTCAGGATTTGGATGGGAAGAGTTTTGGGTGTCTTATGAAGTCCTAGATGAGCAGAGGGTGGCCTTTGGCAGGCTTAGAAATTCAATCTTGCAGCAGGAGCTAGAAGTGCACTATTTTTGACTATTTTTATCTCTGTCTAGATAAAACCATCTCTGTCTCATGGTTTGGTATATGAAACCTTTTTTTATTTGCATCTTTAATGACGTCATTTTTATTTCAGTGCTGGAGTTGACTAATGGCCTTCTGGCTCTCCTATTCCTACCTCAGCTTGGCTGAGCTACCCAGTCCCCAAGTTTTGGTTGTTTGTTTTTTCCTCTTTGTATTTAGCCAAAGTCAAGGTGAGGGTGAGGCTTTCCTCTTCGATCCTCTCCTGGTTCTTCACAGGACTGGTGTGGAAGAGACACAATAATGTGTGTGTGTGTGTGTGTGTGTTTGTGTAAGCAAAAGGCCCTACTTTCCAACTGCTGCTCACCCACAAGGGTGGTTGTGACAGAAACCTCTGAGAAAGGGCTGGTTGGACCCTGAGTGCCTGTTCCCTTATTATATTTGGCAATATTTTTGCCTGGGTTTTCTTTTTAATTTATCCCAGCATTTTACATCGATAGGGTTTTCTGGTATTCAAGTGCCACCCACTAGTTTTTCAAGTTCCGTCATAGTTGGTTAAGTGTCTATTGGGAGAATTTAAAATGCAGGTTAGCATTTGTTTTGTCTCTGAAGATAATGTCATTATTACCTGTCCAATGTCCAAATTTTCAGGAAGGTCTGTTAAGAGTCCTCTTGCACCACTAAAGTCAGATGCCCACAATGAAACAACAGACCTTTACTGTGGGGGCTACACATTTTGAAATATTTTATCCCCATAAGTCCATAAAGCTCCCTTCCTCATAATTTTGTCTTAGTGTTAAAGAAATTTAAAGGCAGTTTTGTTCCCCTGAGCTTTCAACTGCAGCTAGGTTTTGTTGGTATTATCTTGTGGAAGAGTTGATTAGGTTTTGTTGGTATTATCTTGTGGAAGAGTTGATTATTTATTGTTGATGTGTGGTTCCTGAAGTTTTTTTTTTAAATAATAAAATAATAATTTTATTATTGCAGCTGCCATTTTATCTTCTTGTAACCTGCCTAGGGTCTTTTGAGGTAGGCATGCTATAAGCATTGCCAAACAAACACTATCTCATCTCTACTTGTTCATCACATATTCACCCTCTTGTTAGTATTGTTTCATAGTTAAATCATTGAGAGAGAATGGTTGCCCACTGATTGACAGTTAAATTTTCAGAAACATATTAAACCTAGGGATAGAAAACCTAGCCAGTAGACAGGCTGTTGTAGAGTAAATGTTGATCGAACACAGCAAAGAGACAAACCATCAGCAACATTTACTAGTGTGTCTTTCTCACAGGTGAAAGTGATGGTTAGTAATTGGAGAATTACTCAGCCATAGAAAGTAGAACTGAATGGGTGAAGAAATTTGAGCAAAAAACAAAACAAAATAAAATCATATAATGATTTGTTGAATATATACTTCTTTTTCGGTTTGTTTCCGACAATGGATGGTTAATCACAACAATATGACAGACACAAGTAAAAAAGTTATTGGTGTGCCAATCAGTATCCTCTCTGTGTGTTTAATAAAACTCTGTCTATTTATGTATCGAATATTCATATCCACCAAATATAAAGGCTTTTCCGGCTCTAATAAATGTCTACATTCTGAATTCAGACATTTATTATGGAATTTTTAACTCTTTTATTTCTTTTTTGTCACCTTTGATAATACCTTTTGCCTCCTCGACTCATTAATTTAACTTTCTGTATGCCCTGAGGATCTCTGCCATTTAGCTCCTGTTGGATATGCATGTTTTAGTAGCAGCATGTGTTATACATGTTGCAGTATTTCGATTATATCAATAAGGGCAATAAGGAATAAGGGCAGAGGAATGTGTTAGGAATATTATTGGTATAAAAGGTAAATATAAAGGTTCCTCTTGCACATAGGTGCTAGTCATTCCTGATTCTAGGAGGCGGTGCTTATTTCTGTTTCTAAGCCAAAGAGCCAGCGCTGTCTGATGACGATTCCATGGTCATGTGGCTGACATTACCAAATACACAGAACACTGTTACCTTCCCGCTAAGGTGGTCCCTATTTTTCTACTCGCATTTTTTACATGCTTTCAAACTGCTAGGCTGGCAGAATCTGGGGCAAGTAACAGGAGCTCACTCCATTATAGGGATTCTAGCTGCCAAACTGCCAACCTTTCTGATCAACAAGCTCCATGTCTTAGACACTGAACCACCACATCCCTGTCACTGATATACTATATAGTAATAGTATATCACAGGTAGTCCCTGACTTACAAAATTTCATTTAGTAACTGTTCAAAGTTAGAACATCACTGAGAAAAGTGACCTGTGACCATTTTTCACAGTTACGACTGTTGCAGCATCCCCGTGGTCATGTAATCAAAATTCAGATGCTTGACAACTGGTTCATATTTATGACAGTTGCAGTGTCCTGAGGTCACATTATCCCCTTTTGAGACATTCTGACAAGCAGAATCAATGGGGAAGCCAGATTAACTTAATAACCATATTACTAACTTAACAACTACAGTGATTCACTTAATAATTGTGGCAAGAAAGGTCGTAAAATGGGGCAAAATTCACTTAATAATCTTACTTAGTTAAATTCACTTAATAATCTTACTTAGCAACATAAATGTTGGGCTCAATTGTGGTTGTAATTCGAGGGCTACCTGTATATGTATCATATACTAGCCAAATGTGCCCCAATTTATAAACTCATCAGAGGTCCCAGATGCTTTTTAAAAACTATATTCATCACAGGGATTGTTAAAATATTAGATGTTTCACTGTTGTAGAAGTCCAGTGTTGTGACATATCACAGGACTGTGCAGAACTTTAAATAAATGAGTTTGGGAAGGACAAACTGATCAATAGTGACAAAACCCAATCTTTTTAATCACAGACGGAAATGTAAAAAAACCCCATAATTTTCTCTCTGCTATCCATGGGATAATACAGTAATGTAAAATATAGCATTTGAAAAATAAAAATATTTTTTTCTAAATCACTAATGAGAATTTCCTGAAATTCTTGAAATTGCATGCTACAGAAATATCTATAATTTCACATTCTAGTTCAGACAACAAGCAAAAGTGTGTGTGTGTGTGAATGTATGTTCATGATCTGGAAAGGCCCAATAGATCCCAAGTAAACTCTACATTAGTAAGTGACATAGAATCATGTCTATTAAATAACTGTGCAAAGAGACAAGTAAATGAAGAGGTAGTATGCAGGTTCCAATCTGGGTTGGTCACCAGAGGTTTTGTCTTTGTCTTCCAAGCTTTTTGGACTAGTGCTGAAGCCCATCTTTAGGGAACTTCTTTCTAGCAGAATGTGTGCTGTTCTGTGTGTGGTATTTATAGTGTCTGTGGTAAGTGGCTTTTTAGCTGTTGATTGGGGTGTATTTCCCATGGATTTGACTATGTAGGATAGACAGAGAGGAAGCTAACCACCAAACTGCAAGAACACAAGCAAACAGTCAAACAAGGAGATTCAAACTTATTCGTAGCCTCACACTGCCATGAACATTCAACTTTGCAGCTACTAAGATTGTTGGACAAGCAGGCACAAAAACAGCCAGAGAAGTGATTGAAGCCTGGGAAACAGGCTCCTTGTCAGTCAACAGGAGTGCTTATTTACCACCAGCATATCAGAAGATGAGGGATGGGCACCATAAACAAATGACAGCTAATGACTTAAAAGCCAGCAGTCAACACCCCAATCAACATCTAAAAAACAACTTACAACAGGCACTACAAATACTACATAGAGAAAACACAGTCTGCTCATGATAAGTTGCCTGAAGATGGGCTTCAGAATGAGTCTGAAAGCTTGGAAGATGAAACCATTGGTCCCAGTGACCAGCCCAGATTGGATCCTGCAACATTATCCTGGGTCAGGTATATTCACCTCCATTTGGAAGAGGTAGTATAGCTGTGAAGTGCTTCTAGACTAATCTTAAACAGATGTTCCAGAATATGAATGTAACATAAGTTCTTTAAAGCTGCCACATCTTTCAGGGGATCTTAAGGTGGCCTGTTGCAGACTGCATCTGACCTCTGGAAAAGATGTGGATGTTTTAAAGATGCATCATATTGTGCAACACCTTTTTGGAATCAAATCTGAAGTACAACACAGCCCTAATAAGTAGCAAATAAAAATGACTGTGAACACCCTTGGTTTCATTCCAGTAAACTTTTTTCTCTGACCTTAAGTCTCTCACAAAACCACTTCAGGTTTTTGAAGAACCATAGAGTTCCACAGACTACAGTTTGAAAAAAACATTTGCTTAGGTAATTGGGCAGAAACATTTCTCCTTGGACTGACCAGTTGTATTTCATTTCCTTGATAATGCGAAGAAACTTGGGATGTATTCTGTTGGGAGTTTTAGCAGTTTTTTTTTTCTTATGGTTAACCTTACCTGTATCTTTGTCTCTAACTCTAGATTCATGTTCCCTCTAATAGCAGTCACAATCATGCTTAACATCTTTTCCCTGTTTGTGCAGGACAAGAATTGGCAGGACCAGAGGGTGGAATTAAAAGAGAGATCAGCCTAGAATCCCTACATAGTCATAAGCAGACTAAGTCCAACCCAACTTGAATTCTGTCAACCCTTATCTAACTCAGAATTGGAGAGGAACACTACCCCTATAGCTGAACTAGTGGAATAAAATTCACAGGAATTCCTTCCCTTCTCTAACTCCAAGCAGATGCTAACTGTGAGTTGAGAAGATTCCTGTGCATAGGCATGAGCACGAACACATCAGTTTAACTGGGCCTCACATTTGGGCCTGATCTTTCACACCTGCCAGTTTGGATTCATTTCTTGGATATTAAAAGAAGGAACTCCAATCGGGTTTCAGGCCTGGCTTTAGCACAGAAACAGCCTTGGTCGCATTGGTGGATGATCTCTGGAAGGCCCGGGATAGGGGTTG
>JAEANM010025421.1:0-10946 GCA_017656035.1 Myanophis thanlyinensis | reverse complement strand
ATGGCTGCGTAAGCATTTCACTGCATATTGTACCATGTATGATTGTGCATGTGACAAATAAAATTTGAATTTGAAAAAAAATTTGACTGTCCACATTGACTTATGATTTCTGGGAAATGATTGAATCCTGTTGTGGCTTGACTCTGTAACATGTATTTGTACAGTATTTTGTGGCAAGTGAGGCTTCTTTCAGGATTTAAAAAATATACACCAGAAAATGGCAGAGAGTAGTATAAGTATTTAAAATGTTTTACTTTTGCTCCTACTGGCATAATAAAACATTAGCATGTTTTTGAAAAGCTGATCTTGCATAAATATATGGTATTAGGAAAGGGTTTGTGCTTTTGTGAATCTGCCCTGAGACTACTCATCTTTTACAATTTTCTTCCTGCACAGGAAAACTAAGTATGGCTGACAAAGAGCTCATAGCTGTGGCCGTGAGTGTTGTAAACCACACTCCCTACTGTGTAACTGTACATAGTGCCTCACATCGGAAGTACTCTAAGAAACCAATTTTAGCAGATCAGGTCAGTCCCCATATCTGGCTTGTTTGTCTCTTGCAAGTGTTTTCTTTTCCCTGATTAGATCTAGTTGTATGAAAAGATCTGTAAAATTAGAAGAAATGAATAAAAAATGGGTTTGCTTACTTGCTTGCTTGCTTTGTAGGCTGTCCAAATCCACAAATATTCTGTGCAGCAAACAGTTTTAGTATATATGCATGCATTGCCTCATCTCATAATGTATGACTCTTAGAAGTGTACATCAATAAAAGCAGAGCACCAAAATGGATAAAAACAAGATAAAAACAAGATAACAAACCACAGTCATATAGACATACGTATCTGAGATGGGCATAACATTCATTCTTCTAGCAGGAAAGTGGGTCAGTTAACACGAAAGCTTAGTGCCCAGGAGAAGAGCCACGTCTTCATAGCTCTAGGAAAGGCTAATAGAATTGGGGCTGCCAACTATCCAAAGATAGATAGAGCAGCAGAGAAAATAACTTCTTCAAGTTCCCATACTGCCCTGGAGACCTGGAACATGTTTATTCTGTGTAATCTATTAGGACCGGCAGAAATAATCATGCAATCTTAATAATCCAGCCTTGTGTTATGTAGGGCTTTATAGGCGATAACCAGCACCTTGAATTGCATCCAGAAGCCTATTGGAAGCCAATAGTTTGTGAAATTGTGATGCTACATGAGTGTAGAATTATGCCCAATATCCCCACTTGCTTCAGTCTGGACCTGTTACAGTTTTCAGATGGACTTCAAGAGTAGCCTCATATAGATCTCATTGCAGAAATCCAACCAGGAAGTGATCACGGGGTGGGTGAATTTCTTGTATTTATATATTTATATACAATAAGTTGGGTTTTTTTTTGAAAAAAAAGCAGAAGAAACAAGTTATACAAAAAGAAGCTTGCTCTAAATTCAGATGTTCTGTAAGATAACAACTAAAAAGAAAGATTGAAGAAAACAAAACCAAACTTTATGTCTCAAAGTTTGTACTTTGCTTTTATATAGGTGGCTGTGAATTGGAAACTGGCTGATCTAAGTGATCGGGAAGTGGCCATGCTTGAGTTTGCCCTTGCTGTCTGCAGAGCAGATAACATAACGGAAGAGCACTTTCAGAAGTTGGAGGCACATGGATTTGACCGAGAAGATGCCTGGGACATAGGCTCCATTTCAGCCTTTTTTGCCATGGCAAATCGCTTAGCTCACTTTACAGATATGCGTCCCAACCCAGAATACTATAACATGGATAGAGAAGAGGACAAGATTCAATCTTCCAAATAAAGTTTGCTGGTATTTACAAGAATATTCACTCCTCAGTGCTATGACGAAGTCTGGCTAAGGGACAGAACTACTTTCTATTATATGCAATACTGTACTTTCAACGTATTGTATTATTTGGTTGATGGTAGCGCGTCTTGCTTACTTTCACATATTTAACTATTTTCTACACTTTGGAGAATCTAATTCTAAAAAAAGGGGCCGATTTTATTTTTATCTTAGAATAATATTGAAACCTAACTCAAAACAATTATTTTTGCATCTCTCCTATTTTGATCCAAAAAGTTGATTTTGGATTCAGACTGCAGTTCGGGGAATAACACCATCTTAACTGCTGCTGTATAATTACTCTGATCAGAATACATAATTCTATAACAGATTTGAGATGATTAGTCAATAATTTTGGCTACAGCCTGTTATAATAATGAAGTAGACATTAGTACAAAAAGGTACTATGGAATTTTTCCTGGCCTTAAAATGTGTACTTTTAGGTTTTTGTCATGAATCAGGAATATTCTTACCTTGGTGTTATGAATTGCATATGCACATATGTAATTAAATATATGTAATTAAAATATATTTGAATGTTTATGGTAATCCTTGATAAAACCACCTAAGCCAGGAGATTTCCCATTTTTAAAATTTTGAAGTCTGCTATTCTGTTTCTCTAAATGATGAACCTGTGTACTGAATATCTGTATTGATAACACTGGTTAACTTCAAGGTATAGTCCCCTAAATTCTGCTGAAGATGTTACCTAGCCTACTAAGGAAACATTCAGAAACCAACCTACAAGCGAATGAACCTCTACTCCTCGAACATATATAAACATCAACTTATAACCATTTGTTTAATGACCATTCAAAGTTACAACATACTGAAAAAGTGACCAGTTCTCAGACTTACAACCATTGCAGCATCTCCACACTCATATGATCAGGTTTCAAGTGCTTGGCAATCAGCACGTATTTACAATGGTTGCAGTGTCCTGGTGTTCTGGGATTGTCATTTGCAACCTTCCTAGGGAGCTTCTGACAACGGGGGAAGCCAGATTCACTTCACAACTACATGATTTACTTAACAACAGTAATGATTCACTTAACCATGGCAAAAAGGTCATAAAATGATATATGGACCACTTAACAACAGCCTTACTTACCAGTGGAATTTTTGGATTCAATTGTTGTAATTCGAGGGATATCTATATAATTCTTCAAAAATTTCAAATACTAAGTGCTGTTATTGCTATTGCAATCAATTGTTTGAACATAAATATATTGATTTCATAAATCATTTATCTTTTTAAAATGTATTTCCTAATAAAGTTCAAAATCATACTTTTGCTTTCAACTTAGAAGTGGAATTTTATTTAAGTTGCATGTTTTTTCAGGTGTGGATGTTTATACATCTTTGAGGAACTTTTTCAAATAGTTTATTTATGAATATTTCTAGTTTTCTTAATGTTTTTTTATTATGTTCCTCTAACACATTGCTCCCCACACAATGAATTAATAATGAATGCTAATAAATTATATCCCAATTTGTTTTCCATGTTAATTTCCCTCCTTTTAAAGAATTATCTCATGTACTACGTATAACTTAATCCTAATACAAACAGATATTTTAATATTCTACTAGATCTTTTACTCTTATTCATTCTAAAAAAGTACTTATCAATAATATATTTTTATATACAATCTTCTTTCATTAGTGATCATCATTTCCAGCTTGGCCAAATGTCCAAGTTTGTTCCTTGAGTTTGCACCAGAGGGAGTCTTTTTCAAGTTTGCTTTTATTTCTATCCTGAATAATATAAATTGTTTCTCTTCCATATGGTTGCAGTATTATAAGTTTAAATGAAAACCTTCACTTCTATCAAATCTTTTCCATCCTTCTGAAAAAGCCTTAAATGTAATCCTTTTTCTGTAAGATAGTTTGTCTGTTTCAACAAAACAAAACTTTGTCTCTTTCCCACTTTTTCTCAGTTTGCAAGCTTCCTGAAAATTTTTATCTCTAGTAAATTCATTTAAAAAAACTTAATTGGAATATCCCATAGCCTGTTCAGCTTTGTAAGTATGCATTTTTGAACTGTATATGAACATCCTTTGAAGTGAGTTGTGTTGAGAGGGTAACTGGTCCAAAGCCAGTTTTCATGTATAAGATGGGACTAGAATTCACTGCCTCCTGGTTTCTAGCCTGACACCACAACCACTACATCAGAATCAGGTCTGCTAGTCTAGTCCCCTGCTCAAGCAGGAGATCCTATACCATTTCAGACAAGTGACTGTCCAGTTTCTTCTTAAAAACCTCCAATGATGAAGCATTCACAAGGTCTGAAGGCAAGCTGTTCTACTGGTTAATTGTCCTCACTGTTAAGAAAGTTTATCCTTAATTCCAGGTTGCTTCTCTCCTTAATTAGATTGACTCCTCTTAAAATCTGCAAGGAAATGGGAACAGTAACTGCATACCTTTTTACTGATGAAAGAAATTTTTTCTCACCCCATGTATATTGAATGAAATTCATGAACATCTTAGTGTCTGGGGACAAAAGCATTTTATTTCTAATCAAATTTAAACCTCTTCCGTATTGATATACACATGCAGAAACATACAGTTTCAATGCTTTAGCAGAAAACCGCTGTATAAACATATTTTAAGTAACGCCAAAGGACATCAAGAAACCAGCCAAGGCCTCTTAATTTTGATAAACAGGAGAAAAAAGTCTGGAATTTAAACTCTGTATATAATTCAACTCTAGTGCTGAATACAATAAGAGTCCAGAAAACTCTGGTTTAAGTAGAAACCTGGATGAAACTTGATAACTCATAATATATTACCACACTATCTTAATTTTAACTTGTTTGAATGTTTAGTTACCAGATAGGTGAGCTAAATGGAATTATTGTATTTATGTAACAAGCAAGCAAGGGAAACTATCAAAGACCTCAGTTAAAACCAGGGAAAGTGTAATGTCACATTTGTTCATAAAT
Organism: Myanophis thanlyinensis; assembly: GCA_017656035.1. Classification (NCBI taxonomy): domain Eukaryota; kingdom Metazoa; phylum Chordata; class Lepidosauria; order Squamata; family Homalopsidae; genus Myanophis; species Myanophis thanlyinensis. Next base: position 6,160 of record JAEANM010025421.1, on the reverse strand, counting down.
CTTGTACTCTTGTTCCCTATGTAGATGAGAAACTCTTTAGGATAAAGAGTGTGTTGAAGTAGCCCCAACCAATTTAACAGATTCATGGATAATTATTAAATAAAATGGACAGTGATTAGTGTGTGTGTGTGTAGTGCAGGTATATATGTATATACTGCAGCATGTGTATATGTGTGTTATGTATGTGTCTGGATAGATATACACTTTCTTTTGAGAGCAGGCAACAGAATTTCATTTTTAACATGGGCCAGTGTATCCACAGTAAAAAAAATGACACTAACAAATTATTTTATCTTAATTGTGGCTTTTATATAGCTAATACTCAAATGCAACATGCAATTAACTCTTCCATTGCCCTCCTTATTTCATAGTTCTTTAATCACATTCCATCTCTATACCTTGGTAAATATAAAGTAAAATAAAAAAATTCTAAAGAAAAATAATGAATTTAGTGAGGATATACTGTACTGTCCTTACAACAATTCCAACAATTAACTCTTTATGAAGATTTCAGTCATCCTGAAGTCAGAACTGAAGAAGCTCCTTGGATGAAAAGGGAAAGGTCTTTCTCAATGAAAAAAAAAGTCCAGCTGCCTTTTGAAAAAGCGCCTGTGAGTTTTCTCTTTATTGACTCTTTTCAAGCAACGCATTAGACCCTAAGCAGCCCCGAACAGCATTAAGCAAAGTAAGAATAGCTCTTTAGAGAAAACACACCAAGTGAGAACCACATGGATTTCCCAAACGTGTATGTAATACGAGTCAGGGTAAACCCCTAATCTTGAAAACGGTAACAGTGAACTTCCAGGCAGGTTTATTCGCTTTTTATAGCGACCCAATGAAAGCAGCCTGGGACCCCGTCCTCTCCAAATCTCACTTGTGTTTTGCCTCTTCTTCATCTGAAATTTAATCCCTCCTCCTCGCCCATCCCTGCCTGCCCTCCTCGTACAGTCTCTCAGTGGCAACTCTTCCTACTTCTCCGACTTCGTCCACTCCGATCTCCTTTCTCCCCATGCCGCGCTTAAGAGAAAGGATCCCCCTCCGCCACAGCTCGGGCCCTGCAACACAACACAGACCATCTTGCCTTTGAGAGGCGTGCTCGCAATGATATCATAAAGGAGGCGGGTATGCGGAGACTGTCGGGCATGCGTGCTTCCTCTCGCCTTTGAGACCCACCGAAGGCCGGCGTTTCGGATTGCTCGGTCCTGTTTTCCGCGCAAGGGGGTATCATGATCAAGCGTTTTCTCCTCTCCGGCTTCCTCCAGCTCCACCGCCGCGGTGGCGGCTCCGTTTCGGTGAGCAGCGCTCCCCCAGACGCGCCCCCCCCCACCCCCGCTTCCCGCAGTCTCGTTAATATTTCCACTCTCCTCGCTTAGAAACGGGCTGTCGAGGGTTTCCTGGGGAGGCTTTTGTTGGGCCGAATTCAACAGATGATGGGGTTCAGCTCTTTTATATTTATTATAGCGTTTGTGTAGTAGTAGTAGTAGTAGTAGGTAAGAGTGAGGAGATGAAAGGGAAATTTGCAGCTAACAGATCTGTTAACGGTACGACCAATGATTAATTCAAATGAACTTTTGGAACTCTTAATTGTGAAACGGCCTGTTGCAGGGTTCTCTCTCCCGTCTGAAGAAAAGCACAATCTCGCTTATTGGAATCCTTTCCCAGTAGCTTTTTTTCCCCCCTTGCGTCCTTCAGAAAGTGTAAAATGTCCTGAGTATGGAGGAGGCCATTAATTCACGAAATTAATCAAAAGCAACTGGTCTCTGACAGAAATGTTTATGAGGAAAATAAGAAATACAGCAGCTCATTGCATATAGCTGCTTCCCTATCTCTCCTTCCTTCCGTCCCTTCCTCAATCTCTCCCCGCCCCACCCCAACACACTGCCCATTTCACTATCCAAAGTGAGATATTTCCCCATTTACTTAGTGTCATCATAGCATCATCGCAAGCATCAGTGAAATGGTATCAAGCGATTAGTTCCAGTTGTTTTTGCACAATTTGCACAAGACATTATGAATCCCTTGTGGGAAAGTGACATCATGAATCTCACAATATCACTGCTTTCTCATTTCATCTGGCCTTTATGTCAGAAAGCATATCTCCCCATTCAGAATTTGAACTTCTCTGAGAAAAACAAATCCAGCAGTTCCTTCACTTCTATTTTTTAAGAGTGCCGAAACTGGGAGATATTTGGCCGTTTTTCTGTTTTGTAGCCGTTCTGCTTGCTTTCTCCTCACAAACTCCTAACCAGAGTTGCTCCAACAGTAAGATGGGTGGCATATACATTTAATAAGGAGATAAAATATTCTGTTCTAAACAGAAGAGATTCTAAGCCTGAACTGTTATAGCAGAAGGTAAAAAAGTTATCCCAAAAGTGGATCTGTTGCTAACAATACCAGACATTCATTCTGAACATTTATGAAAAGCTAGTGAGGGTTGAGCCCCAAATAGTTGAATTTAAAGTTTGAATCTAAAATAGTGATCTGAACACAGATTTACACTCAATATCAATTAGCTATATACTTTTTTCAAATATACTTTACTATTCGGTACAGTATGCATTTAAAAAGCTGTATTTATATTTGACAGTAAACTCGGGTTTATCACTGGTGAGAACATCGCTTCAAAATGCTAGGTGAGGGGGTTTAACAATCTCACTGCAGTTGTTTGAAATGCCTATTTAGATCTTGTATCTGCAGTGATACTGAAACTGTTAAGGACTGTAGCTGTTTTAGACAATCAAAAAATACAAGTAATCTTTTAATATCCTATGTAAATGAAAGATTCTCTTTCGTTCTGTATTTTAGTTTCTTCCTCTCAGTGTATCAGGAAACTTATGGGGAAGATCCCAAAGTGTAGCACTGAATCATCCAAAGAGTACAGAAGGAGAAAATACTATTAAGGAAATTGGACGCTATCCAATACCCAAGAAGACGGATTTGCCATATGATATAGTGGAGCTCATGGAGGAAATGGAAGTAAAGGTAGAAAGACCTTACTGGAACAATCCTGCCTATGCTAATTGTGGGACTATATTTCCTATCTTGTTTTAACTTTTTTTCCCTTTGGCTCTGATACCTTCTGATGGCTGCTTTTGTCCATTATATCAGTGAAAGAGGCATCTGAAGTGAAGGATGCTTTTTTGCAGGACATGAAAATATAAAAATTCTGATTAAACATTGTCTGAATTTGGTATTCTCATTAATGAATTAAATGATGTATCTTGGACTAGACACTTGGATGATGATGTGTGCCTGCAAAGCCATCAATCGTTCTTCAGGAACTGTGTGTCTCCTGTTTTTCTCACTTTCTAAAACTACAAAAGCCACCAGAATGACTAAGCATCTGTTTAACTACACTGATCTCAGGGCTATTGTTTGGAAGAAATAGACTTTTTTAAAAAATCTGATTGATAACAGATACCGGTAATTTTATTACTCCATGAAGCGAAGTGTGGTTAATGTGGTGCTCTAGATTCTTGCCTGCTAATGACCTTTCAGTTGGAAAGGACAAGACTTGAAAACCAGAGATCTCCTTCCAGGAAAATATATGTATAGTTCTATTGAGCCATTATTCTTCATTAACATTACTCTTTAATATTCCACTACAGGTAATCCTTGAATAAGCCATTCATTTAGCAACCATTCAAAATTATAGTGGCACTGAAAAAAATTAGGTATGACCTGTCCTCATGCTTACAACAGCTGCAGCCTCCCCTTAGTCACATGATCAAAATTTAGGTTCTAGGCAACAGCCATGTACTTATGTCGGTTGCAGCAATACAGGGTTGTGTGATCACTTTTTGCAACCTTCCCAACCAGCTTCCAACATACAAAATCAATGGGAGAAGCTTTATTTGTTTAATGACTATGTGATTCACGTAAGAACAGCAATGATTTGCTTAATAACTGGCAAAAAAAGGTTATATAATAGGTCACGACTCACTTAACAGCCATATCGCTTAGCAACAGAAATTCTGGTCCCAGCTGCCATAATTTGAAGTCTACCTGTACATGAGCCAAACTAGTTCTGTCTTGTAACTACAGTAACTGAATTGAAATAATACAGATGTTGGATAGACTCTTACATAAATGATGTCTAACTATTTTTTCTCTTAATTCTCAGACTGGGTTTTTGCCCAACGTGTTTAAGGTTATGGCTCATCGGCCAGCAGAATTTAGGGCATTCTTTGCCTATTACAATGCCATCATGAACAAAGAGACAGGTAAGAATATCCATCCTGCACTGACAGATGGAAACTTTTTTCGTGGTAAGAACCTCTTAAGTCACTTAGTGGCATTTAGTATTTCAGTATAGATCCAATTTAAGAATCGGCTCAAGCTTTCTTTAACTATACTATATGGATATTATTGTAATTGGCTGATTCCTCTTTTATAGTCACTCTAGAACAGGAATCAGCCAATTACAATAATATCCATTAGCTTTCATGTATCTTGAAGAATCCCTAATTTTCAATCAAAGTTACTATGGACCATTGTTATATCAAACATGGTTTTCCAGTAATTCTTGAAACAAGATTGAGGATGATGATGATGATGAGCCTTCAATGAATATAAAAGAATTATATATAGAATTTCACAATATACAGCAAAGAATGGTTTACAGGTAGTCCTCGACTTACGTCCACAATTGAGCCCAAAAATTCTGATGTTAAGTGAGACATTGGTTAAGTGAGCGTTGCCACCATCATTCACTTTGTTAAGTGAATCACTGCTTCCCCATTGATTTTGCTTGTCAAAAGGTCGCAACAGCTGATGACATGACCCCGGGACGCAGCAGTGGTCACAAATATGAGCCAGTTGCCAAGCTTCTGATTGATCACATGAGCATGGAGATGCTAGAAAGGTTGTAAGTGTGAAAAATGGTCATAACTCACTTTTATTCAGTGCCATTGTAACTTTCAATGGTCACCAAACCAATTTTTGTAAGGCAATGACTACCTGTATTTCTTTTAAAAGCTAGCCCTTAAAATGTGAATATATTCGTGCAGATCACTGCAATAATGATTAAGTTGTTGGTGCATTGTAGAAATTGTAGTTTTAGTCCTGATTACTTGAGCACAATTATTTCCTGTATGCGTTGGTTGTGCAGATTATAGATAATTTTGCCAGAGCCTTCTTAGCAGAAGATAACAGTATTTAAATATGAAAAGCTTAACTTCTGTTTGAAGTTGCTTGCCTGCAGTGACGGGATAACACATCAAGCATGGATTGAAATTGTCAAGTTTAAAGCAGTAAAGCAAGCACAGGATAATTCCTATTAATTTAGAGTCATCATACTTGCTTTGAGGAATAAGTCCTGAGGCACAGCTATAAAAATAAGATTATCTTTCTCCCATAGGAAACCTAAGCAAAGCCGACAAAGAACTCATTATCGTGGCTACCAGTATTGTCAACAAGTGTCCCTACTGTGTAATTGCACATAGTGCCTTACATCGCATCTACTCCAAGAATCCAATTTTGGCAGATCAGGTCAGACCCAAGTTTATTTCCCTTTCTGGATGGGTATGGTTTCTGTTCTGCTTTCAGATAGTACATCAGCATAGTCAAATATTTGCAACAGCTTGGAATCTATGTGGAAAAAGTTTGGAAAACTGGAAGGAATGAGCAAAAGTAACTTCTAAATTCACAAGCCAGTTTTCCAAAGTGTGTGTCTCACGATTGTGTTATTCTAAGCCGTTTTGTTCTTCATTAAATTTAAATTGGTGACTATGGTTGCAAGAAGTTTAAGTAGCACCTGTTCTATAATAAATTTGCAACTAAAAGAAAATTTTGAAAAAGGCTGGGTAACAATTACAGATTAATTCTCTTTATGTTAAATGAGATTCCATTAAAATGAAAGTAAAGCAAATTCATCCATTTCTAAAGACTGGAGAAGTTAACTCAGCTCTCCAGCCTGCTTTAGTTATTATCAAAAAGATTATATTGGCAGATGCTAATACTACCTTCTTTTAAGAGTGAAAAATGCAGCTGCCAGGATACCTTCATATGTTTTATAATTGTTTTTAATTTAACTACAATATTGTTCGCCACCCAAAGTCAGTTGTGATGGGCAGCTGTACAAATTGAGTCAATAATTATAATTATATGTGCAGAAATGAAAAAAAAATCTTTCATCTGGTTACACTATTTATTTATTTAT
>JAEANM010025420.1:0-10946 GCA_017656035.1 Myanophis thanlyinensis | reverse complement strand
TCTTCTTCTTTCCCTTCTTTTGGTCCTTGCTGAGAAACAAGTTACTGCAACTGTCATAAATATGAGTCAATTACCAAATAAATGGATTTTGGTCATGTGAGACCATGGGGATTTTGCAATGGCCATAAATGTGAAAAATGGTCATAAGTCACTTTCTTCAGTACCTTTGTAACTTTAAACATTCACTAAAAGATTGTTGTAAGTCGAGGACTAATTGTAATTGTTAAGTTTGTGGGTTTTTTTCTGAACTGGTGACCTCCATACAGATCAAAACTTTATTTCTCATAATACCAAATGCTTGAGAGTTATAATCCTAACATATAGGGGGGCTGCTATCACAAAGCAAATCTCTATTAACGTCCATTGTTCATATGCTTCTTCTAGACCAGTGATGGCAAACCTTTTTGGGACTGAGTGCCCAAAGCAGAATCCCAACACCAGCTGGGTGGCATGCACACACACTGGAAACCTGAACAACAGCTGGGCGGCAGGAGGTGCAGCATCCCAACACCAGCAGCTCTTCTGTTTCATTGTTTGCAGGAAAACTTCTCTTTCCCTGCAAATGATGCCAAGAAACTCCACGGAGAAATGTGGTAGAGCTGAACTGAGGCAATGGTGCGCATGCCCACCGAGACAGTTCTGCATGCCATCTCTGGCACATGTGCCTTAGGTTGCCACCACTGTTCTAGACTTTAGGAAGGCTTAATGCAATAATTCTAACTGCTTGGTTTTCTTATACACCTCTACCTTCCCTATTGACTGCAATATTGACACTACCCAACTGTAAGACTGTTATGACATTTGTTGTCTATTCAATAGGGTGCTCCATGATTAAAGTTCCTGAAAAAAATATAGCAGAGTGAGTTACTAAAAGGAGAGTTTAAAAAGGTATAACTCAGATCAAAGGTTAAAATCAAATCAAATAAAAGGGAGGGGAGAATTGTGAATGAATATGAGGAATTTTAATCATTTTTGGAGATTGATTTGTAAAAGGTATACAGTTAGAATTCATGTAAATTCGTCCCCATGGAGAATGTAAAATATGACTTTGGGTAGTCCTATAGAGAGACAGAAAGTAGAATATGATTTTCTGTGATATTGATCTCTGCTGTTTCTGAGGGGAAGGCTTCATCTTTGCCTGGAAAATCACCCAGGTTCAGGAAATGTCTAAGGCAGGGGTGGGCAATTACGGCTCCTTCATGACTCGTGGACTTCAACTCCCACAATTCCTGAGGCAGCCATGCTGCCTCAGGAATTCTGGGGGTTGAAGTCCACGAGTCATGAAGGAGCCATAATTGCCCACCCCTGGACTCTAAGGAAATGAATGGTCTAGTAGTTAAGGCACCAGGCTAGAAAGCTAGCGACAGTGAGTTCAAGTCCCACCTTAGCCATGTAAGCCAGCTTTGGGCCAGTCTATCTCAGCATAATCTCCCTCACAGAGTTGTTGTTGTGGGAGTGGGGGAGATGAGGAGGAAGGTGTGATGGATCATATTCATCACTTTGACTTATTTATAAAAATAATAAAATTGGGATATAAATAAATAAGTTACTTCAACAGGAAGTGATATAGCAACCATCCCATATCTAAATCATTCTAAGCTATCAGCCTGAAATAAGGACTTCCTTTTTTTCCTGTATGGCTACAAAGAAGACTTCAAAATGTTTCAGCTCTCATTTCCATTAAACACAGATTTTTCATGCCCATCAACTATACTTAGTTGTCGTCTGTTAGCTTGAGTAATAGAACATTCAAATATATAGAAAGGAAGTGAAATGTTCCAAACTTTTCTTCACATTTGTGTGGAAGAAGAGGGAAGCATTCAAGCCTGAAGCTTGTTTCAATTTATTCAAGTCACGCTAAACTGTATGTTGAAACTTCCCAAGAATTGAGTAAGATGGGCTAATGATGTGATTAAGGATTTAGGTAGCTTCATACAACACTCTTGTACTCACAGGAGCTGAATGACCTTTCTGAAGCTAAGTATGTTTGATCTATTCTGAAGCTAAGTATGTCTGACCCATTCAGAGTTACTTTAGGGACATGGAATTCATTACTGCACATATGGAAGCACATTCACAATAGTGATTTGTAGAATGACTGTTAAAATATGCAGTTGGGTATATTGGTACATAAAGAAGGAAGGACGGAATACCCTGTGGTATATTTAATAATTATAGGTATTCATAATTGTGCTTGGGGGAAAAATGGCCAGGTCTGTTGCACAAATCCGTTTGACTCAGAAAACTTAAAATAGTAATTCCAAAAGACATTTAGTTAATGTTAAAGGCTAATATAGCAGCTAATGGATCAGCCAAAATAAAACCAGAATTAACAAATGGCACTGAAAATATAAATCTGATTTGACTAATGCTGCTACATATTTCGGTGAACTAATGTCACACCACAACTATGTGAGAATTAAAGCATTTGAGGTCAATTAAATTAAGAAAGTCCTTCTCGTGAGATCAGCCAAAGTCTGTTTTCCTGGGCATGCAAATAATGACGAGAAAGGGTGACAAACAATACTGTATTAATTTCAGCTTTTAATGAGAAATGAAATGTAGGAAAAAATACGCATTATTGGAGCTTTAGAAAAGGAGCAAAATAAGCCATGGAAAGAGATGTCTCTTAGCACTGGGCAGCAATGCTCAGAAATCCCAAATAGGAAATAGTATCGCTAGTGATAGTGGTTAGTTTGTAATCATTAATTCCAACTTTTGGCAGAAATAAGCCTTTGTACGCAAGGAAAGATGGGGCTCGGCTCTTGAATTGTGCTCTGTAATATGAATACAAAGTTGAAGTATGTATTGTCCATGTTGACAAACAGATTACTGTTTAACTTGCCAATGAGGGAACTAGTATGGTTGTGAAGGTTTCATGTGTTTATTCAGTTTTGCTCATTATAAGAGAAGAGACGTGACAGTCCACATTATAGGAAACTGAGCAGAAGTATAGCCTGTCAGCATTTCAAGATTGCTCAGACTGGAAACGTCTATGGGGAGTCTCATTCATCCAGGTCATGGTTGTCCCATAGGTGCTTTTTCAAGAGGCAACTGGACTTTCTGCTTTTTCTTTGAAGATGTTTTGCTTCTTGGATGAGAAGCAAAATGTCTTCAAAGAAAAACCAGAAAGTCCAGCTGCCTTTTGAAAAAGCACCTATGGGACAACCAGACTGGAAACCCAAACCATGAGTAACACATTGTAGTAACAAAACCTTGAAAGTGTTTCCCCCACCTCCCCACCTTTACTTCCCAGAGAACTAGGAAGTCACCTTCTGAGTCACTTTTCCCAGCCCTTTCCTTTCTTTGGACTCAGATTTCTCTTACCACATCGTTGTATAGGCTGTGGCTCTTCCTTCTGTCTCCCAAGGTTATTCCCATATTCATTACAGAGACACATCAAAAATAAAATAAATCTAAGGAGGTTCTCCACTGTGTGAAATATATTAGGCTACTGCCTGCAATTTTTGTCCTTTGATATAGAATTTTCCTCATATTTTGACATTTTTGTTGGCAGTAGCCTTAAGGGGAAAGAATATAAGTTGCATGTGCTGCTCTTAACAATCTCTAGATTCTATTGTTTTGAAATGCCTGTGGGCAAAATGTCTTTTTTTTTTTTAGGTCAGCATCGGGCAATATCTGTAAATTCAACTGTTCAGAAATGTCTACAGCTGCAAAGTTATTATATTACCCTGCAATCCAGTTTATTTTGGCTGTTTTGCCACTGTCCTATCTGCTCTTCAAAGTGGAATTAAGGAATCAGATAGCCAGACAAATTTATACCCTGCCTTCCCTCCATTCATTCAATGAGGACAATATTCCCTCCTTCAATTTTAACTCACAACAGCCCTGTGGGGTAGCTTCAGCTGATTGCTGGTGGTTGGTCAGTGTCACCCTGTGGGTTTCCATATCTGAAGATGGGTTTCTCTAGTCCAACATCTCAACTACTATATTACATGAGCTGCTTTTCCTAAAAAATTGGCTGAAGGCTACAACCTGAGAAGTCAGGTGTTCTATAATACTCATTCCATTTATGATAGCAAATACTTTTACATAAGTGTTTTTCAAATTTGACCACTTTAAGATGTATGGGCTCCTAGAATCCCCAGCCAGCAAGACATTTTTGGTACAGACTCATACAGGAATTATTATAATTCAGTAAAACAAAGCTTTTGTGGCATAAAGGAAAATTTTAAAAAAAATACAGACATTAAGAAAAAATACAGCCTTTCCAAGCCATTGTAAAGTGATAATTCTGTGCACCACATTTAGCCTGCTGTAGTTGAATAAATTATCATTGTTGGATAAATGTATTGCCTAAAATATAGTTTTCCTCTGTTGGGTCTGACTGAAGTCTGTTGAACAGAATAGGTGTCAGTCAATGGAACTCTCTCATTGGCACATTGGCAGTTCCATGTTTCCTCTTCTGTGTATCACTTAGTCCTTTGTGAACAGTTTGAAGGCTCTCTTCCAAGTGGTTTGCTAGTTTCATGTCTTAGGATTCTGTTAATAAGCCACTTTTGCCTTTCAGGGTCATCAGTCGAGCACAAGGGCTGAAGTTGGTTGTGGAAACCCTGATGTCTTCCCTGAAACCCATTGGAAACATTGTTGTGATTTGCTGTGCTTTTTTCATCATTTTTGGCATCTTGGGAGTCCAGGTAAGTTCCGGGTAGAGTTCCCTGAGAACTTTACTTTATTCTTTCCATGCAGAAGGTTGGAGAATTTTATACAATTTTGTATCAACCTTTCTAATATTGATGTCTCTCATTTGAGACTGAGTCTACAAGTGCTGATGCAACTAAGAAAGAAGGAAAGAAGTCCACACTTCAGTGTTCTAGAACTACTTCATACAGAATCCTTTTTTTAGAGATCAGTGTAAACTACTGGATCACAACAGTGGGCATATAATGCAGGGAAAGCAGAGTGGCACTTGTGACATTCATATATGAAGTCTGTGGAGCTTCCCCCCCCCCCCCAAAAATTAAACCATGGTTAGAATGGGCAACATTTCAAGAGATCACCAACTCTTAGGATGTTTCTATGTCCTCCCATAAAACCTTGAAAGATTTCAGGAAACGAGTGAGATTTTAGCATGCTCATGAATTTAAATTCTTCACATTGAGATTATCAAAATCTTAAAAGATTTTACAAAATTATAAGACTTTGGCCTTGTGCATGCCTGTAGTGAGAGTGATTTATATTAGTCTTCATGATCATTCAATTGTTCTCATTGATGCCAATTTCTTCCCTTCCCTTCTTCTTCATCAGTTTCTTCTCTTTATTTACATACATACATACATACATACATACATACACATCAGTACACAATTTAAAAAGTGAAATATTTATAGGATCTGAAGAGAAACCAGAGTATACTGTATCAGTGCACAATTGTAGTAGGCATGGGAATCGTCATTGGTATCAGCTAGATTTTACATACTCAATTAACAAGAAAGATATTGTGGAGGATTGTGTGGATTTCATTTTTTTCTATCTACTTTTTTGAAAGTTAAGTTCAGGGTTCTCCTCCTTTCAGCTAAATATATGATCTCTATAGAAAAAAAATCTATAGCATTATTGAATATAACAATATGAATGAGCATTCTTTGTAAGCCAATCAAAACTTGGAATGAAAACAACTGAAATTTAAGCTCATTCCACCTTTTTTATAATGCCAATGGTTTGTTGTTTAATTGATTGCAAGATTCATAGTCACTTAATAATGTGCCCATCTGCTCTCTTCATATATTATTTATGGAGAAATGTACTGATACAGAATTTGTTATATCTGTTTTTATCCTTGCATTAAACCAGAGCTCATGTTCAGCATTTGTAAGCCTTATATTTTATCCATATTTAGTGCCATTTCTTCCTTCCCAAATCCACTATGCTGCCTCATGGTGGGGATGGAAGCTTCTACGAGGAATGAGTAAAGAGTTCAGGGAATATACACCAAGGGTGTTTGTTTATTTGTTTGTATTCCACTTTTATTATTTTTATAAATAGCTCAAGGTGGCAAACATATACAGCACACCTTCCTCCTCTTTTTTCACACAACAACAACCCTGTGAGGTGAATAGGGCTGAGAGACAAGGACTAGCTTAAGATCACCTAGCTGGCTTTCATTTTATGGACTTCCCCACAGCGTTACTGAAGATCTCAAGGTCACACCAGCTGATCAGTTAAAGCTTGCCTATATAGTGAAGGTGTTGAATGATCACTTTAACAACAATGGCAAAAGCGTTATTTCAAATGGTGCAGGAAAGGGTAAAATAGTCCTATATTTTACCAAGTAAACAACATAGATAGATCGTATAAAAATGATTGACAATATAGTGCCAAATGATACGTCCATCAGATCAGATGATACTCAACATGTTACTTTAGGAAGACCTGATCCTTTGAAGTATTAATGGTGTTTATGACACACCCAGATTAAAGCCTTCTGGACATTTAATTGCTGATATAATGCAAAAAAAAAAAAGAGCAGCAAGGACAGAATTACACTGAAAACAGAATGTAAGAAGCATGGTAAAAGATAAAATGTTCTATATATTGACATTTTAGGCATTAGCAGATTGAAGTGTGCTGGCATTGAACATTTCAATCACAAGATCAAATTAATGACAACATACAATGACCAACCTTAAAATTAATAACAACATGGGGATTTGATTAAGTGCCATCAAATTAGTGTCAACTTTTAGTAATGTCATAGATTTTCTACAGGATCTTTAGTCCTGAGCCTGGTCCTTCAAGTCTTCTAGTGGTTTCCTGATGATATACTATGAAAGCAAAAATTGGACTTTGAAAAAGCAAGCTAGAAAGAATATTAATATTTTTTAACTCCGATGTTGGAGAACTTCTTTAGAGATAACAAACAAATGGTTCAACAAGTCAATTTAGTATTCTCAAACAAGGCTAAAGTTATCATATTTTGGACACATTATGTAAAGATTCAAATCCCTTGAGGATTTCGCAATGGTGGAAGGTGGAATAATGATCATCAGCAAGAAGAAGGAACTCTATTATAGTGGCAATGGGTATACCATTAGGAAACCAAAAAGGTCAGGATAGGAATAGATCATTCTGGAGAAAGCCTACTGATGTGATCTTGAAGACTTGGCACAATCTTAATAGCATGTAATCAGTCAATCAATCAGTCCCACTTCCCAAGCATAAGAATGGTCTGTTGGACATTCCATTCCTTGCTTGGAACTCTTTCCAAATAATATTGACTCCTGGGTTCCATCATATCTTCCATTGCTGTAGACTAAACAACAGCATACTAATGCCATAGACACTATGATAAGAATCTGGGTAGTTTGGTTTGGTTTGAAGGCATTTAGTTGAATTAGTTGCCCAACTATGGTTAAACTAGGGGAACTCACCCACTGTTGGTATTTTCTGTGCTGCTACCAACCAGTTAGTTCTCCCATGTAAAATAATGAAATGCCACCTTATTTGAGATCTGTCAGTGTGTGCTGATCCCTATTATTTGGACTGCTCACAGGTTTGACATTTATTCTAGAGTTCAGATAAAGAGGTGATATTTTAAAAGCTGGTGAGAATAGTGCTTTGCCACAGGGAAACAAGGCATGACCATGCTAGGACCTGCTGTCAATCAATAAAAAAGAGAGAGAGAGACAGCATCTCAGCTTAGGCTAATACAGGCCACTCTGTTCCATCTATCATACTAGCTGTCATGCTCTGCCACTTTATGTTTGCCATTGACTATGTGACAAAATTAATCCTCTGGGATTTTTATAGTTTTCTCCTAGTTGATAATCACATCTGACATTGTTGAAGTCAAGACTTAAGGGTTGTTTGGTTTGATTCAACACAAAGTGATGTTGGTGTTTTATCTGCTATCTGTATGAGGAATTTCAGCTGAGGTCCCAAGTAGAAGAAGAAGCACTTTTCAAAACTCTCCCTTCTGTGTCACTTTTTCAGATGTGCACTCTTGTCTCTTATTCAACCTAGCAGCTAGTACATCATGTTTATTTAAGTAGGATTAATCTCCAGTTTAAAAAAAGGAAGCCACCATACGTGGCTGTGGTTCAGCTAGCTTGCCTTGCTTAGCTTCTATCCTGGTAGCAGTCAGAATAACAGCTATGCAAATCATAGCTTCATCGGTAATATGGTTGAGGCTTTTGTCTCTCCTTTTGGAAGTGGTGCATCAGTTCTTCCCCTGGCTGCAATTTTGGGAGAAAAAAAGAATCTCAAGTTCTATTTGTCAAAACAGCTTTTGATAGCTGAACTCATGGACTTAATTTCTACTTTGATCTCCTGGCGGTTCTTAGAGAATTAATGTCTACATTTTTTAAAGGACATACATTGTGGCTGTAGTGCCTTAAGGGTTTAATTAAGTGCTTTGTAATACACCATAAATCTAAGGAGAGGCAAAATGTAAATATTTTCATTTTTTTTTACAAAAGTAAATTCCAGGATTTTTCTGACAATAGTTGAAATGAAGTCCCCCTAAAAAATAAGGAGGGGGTGTTTGACCTTGAATCTATCATTTATCTGTTACATTCATTTACTATAGTTTCTATGCCACTCAGTTCCCATTATTTCTGAGCAGTTTACATTAAGCAAGAACAAGATTAAAACTATTATAATCGAATAAAAGCGTTTGCTAACTGTGCCATCTAAGGTTGGTAGATAAATCTCCATCGTCCCTGATGATTTCCTTGTTGGAAGTCCAACAGGTAGGGATGACTCTTTCTAGCAGTTTCATCTAGATACTAAACATAGGATAGAATGGGCTGAGCCCTCTGGGAATCCACACTGGAGTAGCTGAGAACTCTACCTGTCTCTATCCCACCCCCATCACTAACTAAAATAAAACACTTAGGGGAAAAGGGAGGGACTATTTCAACACAATGTCTCCCACTCCTACTCATCTCAATTGGTCCAGAAGGATAGCGTATTTGGAGGCAATGAAAGCTACCAAGGAATTCAGGAAAGGCCTAGCCACACTCTCCATCCCAGTCCTGCTGAAAGTCATCCAACAGGGTGAACACTCTGATTTGCATCCCTGAGTCAGGCATAAATCATGATTAACAAAGGTCTAAATAATCTATAGCCTTATGTTGACCACCTTTCAAAACCTTCCCGATAGTGTACTGTCTAAAAATATAAAATTAGAGCTAGGGAATAGCTTTACAAAATAGCTGGGTGAGGTGATAGTTTCTTAAGAAGGAGGCACATCATTGCCTCTTTCAAGTTGAGAAATAAATGCTTCTCCCTCAAGAATGTATACACCACCATCTATTGTAAACCTGGTCTCGTATTATTTCTCTGGTGGCCTTCACAGCTGGACTACTAAGGCCATTGACATACAGTTTCTACCATTCTTACAGACCAAAGAAGAGATAATAAACTTTTTAGCTGCTACTGATCATGAAAGCTATATTTTAGCACCAGTTTTTAAGACAATACCAATTGCTAAGAGGCAAGGGCAGGAAACTGCTAGTGCCCTCAAGTCCTGCTTGGCAGCTCCTGTGGTACATAGTTAACCTCTGGAAAAAAAATATAAGCATTAAAAAAAGGGGAAGGGTGCCCAAGTCTTTAAGAACCATCTTACCCACTGTCTCTAGCCAACTATGGATTGTCTTCATGCTTATTTGTGTTAAAGTATCCATTAAGGCTGAACTGCAAATTTCACCTGGAATATAAATTAGCACAGAGGGTAATTCCAAGGCAAGATATGTGATAAATATTTGTAATAAGTAAGATGAAAGTATATGTATCCTAGCATTGTGTCGCATTCAGATGGTTATTTAACAGAATGCCAAAGCTCTATTGACAAAGGGATAATATTCTTGAAAAACTTTACAGAATACCAAACTTTGCATTGATTGGAGTCTTCAGATAATGCTGGTTTTCAAATATATTTCAATCTGAAAACTCCACCCTACAAAAGCATTGTACAACTTGTTTTGTATAGCCATGCAGACTGTACAAGAGCTAAGGTTCTATCATTTTTTAAGGGGATTCCAAGCTGAGAAAGGTTCAGCCAGGACCTCTTTACTGAAAAAATTGCTTAGTTCATTATTGTAAGAATTTTAATGCTACCTTTTAGTGAAATAGGATGGGCTCACACTAAATCATTACTATGTTTTTGAAAACTAGCAAAGTATAAAATGTATAATGCCATAATTATACAGCAAAACCTGTATAAATCAAGAATAGCAGCAGCTTAAAAACAGCAATGCTACAGTATTCCTTCCATAAAATAGGATGGCTAAAAGCTTTGGGGCTAATGCCAAAAGCTCAAGTGAGATGCAGATGGGCCTCTCTGTAGGAAGACCTTAAAAATCAGACGTTTGCAAATGATACACTGTGGAAGACTACAGAAAAGATCTCCCCATATTATTTCAGTGACTCAGTATTCTCTCCTTTTCCACAGCTGTTCAAGGGGAAGTTTTTTGTCTGCCAAGGGGAAGACACAAGGAACATTACCAACAAGTCAGACTGTGCAGAAGCCAACTATAAATGGATCCGGCACAAGTATAATTTTGATAATCTTGGCCAGGTACTGATGGAACGGTAATCTGTTGCAGTGCGTCCTTCCTTATTTGCTTTGATTTGAAGCAGATGTGAAATAGCCTTGTATATACCGCAGCCACCATAGCAAATCATCTACAGCACTTCCTAGTCATACTGTCTACATTTAAAGATCCTCACTTGGTATACATTCCTGTCACAATTAAGACCAGCCTACACTCTTTCTTTGGACATTTAATGACTGTACAATAGTGTAATCAAACTCGTATCTACGAGGGCTATCCACAAAATAGATTACGTTTTCGTCTGTAGTAAGAAGGGGCAGAGCTAGCGCGGCCATCTTTGGTCTGTGTGTCCGCCACTCAGTCTGCATCTAGTTGTGCTAGTGGGAGGTTTGTATCGTTGCCCGTTATTTCACAGCAAACGTTTGAAAT
>JAEANM010025419.1:0-10946 GCA_017656035.1 Myanophis thanlyinensis | reverse complement strand
TCTGTCTCTCATCTGTCTCTCTTTCTCTCTCAAAACAGGATGCCAGTTTAACTCCAAGCAAGTTTTTTATAATGTTTGTTCCAAATCAACTCAGCAAAGGAAAAGGCAAGAAAACTGTATAGTTAATGGTTGGTAAGTCTCTTAGTCCAATTCCTTATCCTGGACAAGATTTAGGTACCCATAGCACCCAACATCCAAAGGACACAAAACACTGTGGAAATTAGTTTAGAGGATTAGTTAGAACAGGGGTCTCCAACCTTGGCAACTTTAAGACTTGAAGTCCACAAGTCTTAAAGTTGCCAAGGTTGAAGACCCCTGAGTTAGAAGACACAGGGAAAAACACACCTAAAAAAAAGGGGGGGGGAAATCTAGAAATAATTTAATAAGCCAGAAAGGAGAAAAATCAGACTAGATCGCTTTTAGGTGCCTCAAGGGTTGGAGGGAGATATAATCCTATGGGAAGAAGTTGTATTTTTCCAGCGCTGCCTCTGGTTCTCCAAGTGAATACTATATACTATACATCGCCCCGCAATGACAATGATGATTTAAAATACATTTATATTTATATATGATGATGAAATATACATGTATTTTAAATCATCATCATCCTCGTCATTGCGGGGCGATGTTCACCTTTCTGACGCAAGAGGGCGCTGGTCCTCTCTTGAGCCACGCCAAGCGCCTGAGAGTACGTGACAGCTCTCAGGTCTACAATGAACGCCGGCGAGCGGCGGGGGAAGAGGGAAGACCAGCGAGACTACCCCAAAATCAGGAGGAAAAAGAAGAGCGGTTCGCACCGCGTTTACTGCCGTTGCAGGACGCCCTCCGCCTCCTGACCCCGTTCCACCCCCACCCACCCACCCACCCCATTCTCCGCTGGCCATAGCCGTCTGCAGCGGGGAGGCTGGCGCTAGCCTAAGCCCTCCTCCTAGGCATGCCCTTTGTGACTTAAGGGAATTCGCCGCAAGGTACCGTGCCCGCTTTTGTGTCTTTTTCCCCTTTGCTGCATGTGGGGATGTCCCCCTCCTTTTTTTTGCACAGGCATCGCCTTCTGCTCTTTGGGGGCGAGAAGTAGCGACCGGCCGGCGGCGGCACCCCCCAAAAGGAGATTCCCCGGCTGTGCGGCGTTCGTGGCAGCCGAGGGCGCGGAGGACGCCGCTCCTCCCGTCGCGTGTGTCGCCTCCCAGATAAAATGCACCGCTTGGGTTGGTGGCCCTGTTAACTGGAGAGAGAAAAAGAGAGAGGGGGGGACGGTATTTGGGGAGGGGGGAAACACCCCCCAATGCTTCGGCAGGGAATTCCCTTCGCAGAGCAAGTAGCAGAAGGAGAAGAAGACAACGACCCATGCTTTTAAGCCAGCGGAGCGAAACCTTTCTGCCCACGACTCGGTAAGGGAATTGGAAGCACAATAGTCAGCGTGTCAGTTGTGCAAGCTTGAAGCCTCGTAGTCGCGCCTATGCACATTCCCTGTTATTACGCACTCCTGGCATTTGCCGCTGGAAGGAGAGGGGGTTTGATCAAAAACTAGCCGCTTCTGTGGGATCAGGTGTACTCCGGTCGTTGTTATAAAAATCCGTTGGTTCTGCTTCTTGTAAAAAAATAAATAAATAGCAAGCTGTGCCTAATTCCTCAGAGAGTGGGATGCTGCTGGGCATTTGCTTCTATGCATCCCTGCTTGGTCGGTTTGTACACAGTCAGAGGGGTCACCAGTGACTCTTCCCCGGCAACGGAGTGGTGCTTCAGAGTTGGAAGGTTCTGAAATTAAAAGAGACACCTGGCATGTTTTGGTGGAGCTGTGACTTGATGTAAGGTGGTTGTGGCAGCACCTCAGGTCAGATATTGTGGGACTCTGGCTTCTCTCAGGGCCATCCAGAAAGCAAGATGGTTGAGGATTGTGGTCCAGCAACATGAATGGTAATGGGCACGGGCTCCACACCCATAGCATTAAAAAAAAATGTTGGGGCCTTAAGGGCATCAGGGATGAGAAGTTATCCTCTGGTCCTGTTGTGTAGCGTTAGGGATATCTTGAAGTACTTTTCTTCCATTAGTAGCAGAATTGTCTGGATGTTCACAAAGTGCTGAGAAAAAGTGGACATTCTTGGGCTTTGGTCTGTTGGAGGAGAATCCCACTGCTGTGCCACGTTCAGGAATGACTTGCGGGCACTTTCTATGTACAATACTGTTTTCATATCTGAGATGTCATATCTCTTTCCCATTCCTGAGAAGAAAAGTTTGCTGAACTTCTTCTGGACTAAACCTGATAGTTTTAGTTTATGTTCAGGGACACAGCTTTGTTTTCCCATCTCATGGTTATTCATGATACACTGTATACTATTCAATAAAAGATGGGGGAATGTCCCCCCCCCCTTTTTTTTGCCTTTTGCCCTCTTCTCTCTGGCCTTGAAAAATGCATCTGGCTGTAAAAACAACCATTCGCTTGGGTTCCCATAGCAAAGAAGCAAAACGTTGTGCTTGTGTATACGGAGCAATAAAATTGTGTATCCTGGAGCTAATCATTGACAGGAAATAAGTATTTTCATTTGACAGATTTTCCACATCACGAGCATTGAGAAGGCAATTGCTGTTCTCGTTAGTTCTGCAAAGTGAGAGGATTAAAAACTTCCACTTTTCTGCAGAAATGGGACTGGCAGCTGAGCAGTCAGGTGGTTCCCTCCTTCAGAGTTTCTTATTGGCTCTGGAAAGTCTCATTCAAAAGAAAGTGCAGAATAGGGCTGAAAAACTGGAATAATTATGAGGGAAATCCGCTACAGCTCTTCTGCTGTTTTTCATTATTCCAGACAGGTGGAAAGCAGGAATACTGGCTCCTTTTTCTGAACACACTTGGCAGCAACTCAAGAGAGACCCAATTTTGCCAAAATAAAAAGTACCAAAGACAGACCTTCCAATGAAGTGTGAAAATTGCACGAAAAAGGTGAGTTTTATTTTTCTTATATTGTGCTTCAGTCACAATGAACAAGAATGGGTAAAAAACCTTTGGCCAGGCTCTTTCTCTGAGCCTTCTCAAGGTGGTTATGCTGGGGGAAAAAACAGGAGAAGAGCACTAAGTTGTTTTGAGCTCCTGAAAGAATGGTGCAATGTAAATCTAATACATAAACAAACCTGTGTGCCTTTTGAAAACAAGCCCAATGGAACTTACTAAAACATATTTGCAAATAAACATGAAGTTTGTGGTAATTGTTCCTCCTATTGAGAAAGAAATGGGTAGTGATAATTAAAAGTAACCTATCTGGACAGAAAATATTTTATTTTAATCTCCAAAACTTGGCTTATGAATTGGAGAAAAAGTATATAATTGAGGACTGAGGTGAGAATAATTGTAAACTATTTTGCTTATCATTACTATGATGTTCAAAGTGGTACAAAGGTATAAATGTACATTTATAGCATGAAATGATAAAAATAGATTGCTTTTCAATTCTGTTCAGTTGTCTTCTGTACACTGTACCTTACAAGAATCTTGGATTTCAACTTACATACTTTTTGGCTGGTGTGGTCATACTGGCTGGGAGATACCAATTTAGGGGAAGTAGCTGTATATTTATAATTTCTGCATGAATAAGAAATAAATGGCATCAATGCTTTAGCAGAATTTCCATGAATTTCATGAGTTAACTTCATTTTTATAATGTTCAGTATTGTAATTGACCAAGACAGTACATGGTCCTTTTTGATGTTAGGATCATATAGTTAATAGTTAATACTGTAAGAAATTTGAGATTTTTTTTTTATTGAGTGGGAGGGAAGTGGGGGGAACAAGCTCAGATTCTATATGTATATTTTATGCTGGCCTTGCTTTTTGTAGTTCTAACTCCTTGTATCTTATCACAAATGCTGTTCTTCACAGTCACACCACTTGTGTGGATGGGGTCTTATCATTTTGTCCAGTTTGTTAAGAAAATCCCTTCTTTCTCCCTGCCTTTTTAAAACCTCTTTTTACGTTATGTGAGTGGGACATATTATTAGAAATAGTTAATGTGTACTACATTTTATTTATCATGATGAAAGTGGAAAAGTTACATTAACCAACAGATCAAATTTGAAATTTGGTTTCTGTATCATTAAAAATACAATAGAAAACAACTAGCATATAGACTGTTTTCATTGCTTTCCTTAAAAACAGTGTTGCATCAAATATAGATCTTTCAGTTTAGTTAATATTATAAATCCATAATGTTATTATAAATTTAATATATTAAAATACAGAAGGCTAATACATTCCATTACTCTGACATGTTTTTTAAAGAACCATATGAGAACATTAATTGAACTAGTACCAAGAGCAACAGGAATATTTTTGGAAGTGTATGGCAAAATAAAGTGCTTCATTTTCTTTCTTTTTCAGACTTCTGTTGTAGTCAGTATTGTTGTTTGCTCTGAATTTAATTCGACTAGGATAAGGGATTATTCAGAAAAATATTGGAGGGGAGTAGTAATTAAACAAAATACTGACAAATCTGACCTGATTCCAGAAGCTACATATTATTACTCTATTTTTTACAGAAAAGAGAGGTTGCCAAATTTCATTAACTTTAACTACTTTAGGCATCTGTTGTATGCGTTAGATATATTATAGATGCATATTTTTTTTGTAGAAGTTTCAGAACAAATATATCTGATCCCTTTCTTTGAAGACATTTCAGTTATGCTGGTCCTTTTTTTTTTGTTTGTTTGTTTTTGTAACAAATTTTTTAATTGTTTAGGTTTCTGGACATAGTTTATACTTCAGGAATAATTATCATTTTTTCACATTTATGTCCTGTTGTAATTAACCACTTTTTAAAATTTACCTTTGTAACAGTCCTGAGAAATAGCTAGTGAGCAGAAACTAAGGAGTTTCATGTTTGAAATCAGCAAGTTGTCCATCTTAGACTTTCGTTATAGTGGCTGCTAACTGGTAATCTTGTATATTGGAGTTATTGGATCTAGACCTCATTTTTCATATTTACTGCCCTCTGAGATGGCAGAAAGTCCTTTATTTTATTGCGGTGGATTGCTCTGAAACTAAGCATGGTCAAGTAGTTAGTACTGAGGAGAATTCTGTTAAATTCCAGGTCTGTAAAAAACATTCCAGAAGAAGGCAGCAATAAACCATGATGTTGCCAGGAAAATTGCAAGGTTGCATCTGTGTACGTACCAGAATTCAAGTTCAAATTGATTTGCCTTAAGTGCACCTTGCCTTATCAGCAGTACCTGGTATTATATAAACTATTAGCTATATATGTTGTTTGGTTAAGTTTTATATACAGTTCCATTAGGTGATCCCATGAACAATTTTTCCATCCTCTTTTATTCTACCTCAGGTAGCTTTGATCAGTGATTGTGTTGCTTCTGAACAAGTTATTTTTATGCTATGTTTCAGGAATGTAGTAAAAAACAGAAGAATGTTGATCCACAAAATGAAACAATTGATGTTCTCAATTCAAATGAAGAAAACAAAGAGGTAAGTTCCTTTTAGATGAATCTCTACATTGCATTGCTCCCCAGTTTAAATTGATCCTGACTAAGCATTTCTGAAGATGGCTGAAATGAAGATAATCCCCTTCCTACATAAATTTCAGCATTTAGTTGCAACATATTCTTGTAGTTCGCAACCAGCATGTTTTTCTTGTTCCGTTTGATAAATTCTAATGCAGCAGTTAGATTTCTGAATGCCAGACGGTTGAAAATATTATAATTCTGAAGAATTCCCACCATGCTACAATCCTGATTTTCCTAATCATGCATTTTACTCTAATGGCCAGCTAAAGATTAATGAAATTATTCTGCATTTAAAGGACGCTCTTTGAAAAAGAAAGCATACTCAGAATCTAGTGACAATATTAAATTCAGTCCAAATGATCTTTCTTAATTACTTCACTCAATTTGCGAAGTAAATGAATATTTAAAGTCACAGGAATTAGTTTCAGCTCACTGTTAAGGTTGTTCCCAATCTAAATATCATTCACAGAAATATTTACTATTGTGGAAAAATATGTGACCAGGTGACCTAAGTAAATGTTTTCTTGCTGCCTTTGCCTACTTGCAGTGGCCCAAATTTATGCCAAGTACAGTTTTTCCCTCCCTTTGCTCTGGCTTGTGGTCTTGATCTTCTCCCTAAAGTGAGGTAATGTTAAATCCTCCTTTGCTGAATCAAGGTTAAAGTGGTCTTTTCCAAGGTCAGCTTCAACCAAGTGTGTAACTTGGCAGCTTTGGAAGGAAGTCGAGTGATTGGTAGTGGCTGGATACAAAAGCCACAGTGACAGGATAGGGATTGGTAACAGAGATAGCCAATTGCATACCAGTGGAGTATGAATTCATTGAATTGAACTGAAATAAACTGAATAAATGAATTTAGGATTTCTACCCATTCAAGGATGGGTGGGGAGAGAATCTTTCCACTTGTCATTGGAGAAAAGTTGCTACGATTCTAGACATTGATTATGCAGCAGAGAGAGAGGGTTACTTCAAAAAAGAAACTAATCTTATTAAAGTGAGATACACTTCATCTGAACAATAGCATTCAAATTACAGAGGTGAAAGCAGGATGAAACCTTTCCGCTTTGCTTTTCCTTCAGCCAGCTACTTTTTTTCACAAGCTGGGAGGAACTCAAATTTGATTGAAATGGAGGGAGTAAAATTAAGGAACCTGCTGGTTTAATTAAGGGCTGTGCATGCTTCCCCATAATTCAAGTGTTATAGACAGAACACATACCTGTTTTGTGGTACTTAATTGTTCATTACTTATTTTAAGGATAACCGCACTGTGTTCTCTTTTTTTCATCATTACATTTTCTCAATTTCTTGAATTTTTTTTATTTATTCGTTTTCAGAAAAGTGAATTCCATAAGTTGGCTAATGCTAAAATATTCCTTAGTGACTGCCTAGCTTGTGATAGTTGCATTACAGCAGAGGAAGCAGTCAAAGTTTACCAGCAGAATCCAAATGAGTTCTTCCATGTACTGAACCTTAACAAGGTAAAAAGGATAGTATTTATATGTCTATACATGCCCAGGAAGTTTTCTGCCCTAACATGTCACTCTAAAACATTGTGGTACATCAAATTTCTTGTTTTCTTTACTTTGCCTTCCCTGTTTGTTACTTTAGATTTTATCTTCTGAGATCTTTCCTTAAAAGCTGTTCTCAATTCTTCAGTGCTACTTTCCATACTCATATTATAGCCAAACATCTGTTACTTGTTCCTTATATTCAAAATTCTTCAAATCCATTGCTTCTAATTAGTGACTTCTTAATGCTGAAAATAATGATGTTGCTGATGACAATCATCATTTTCCCAGGCATATGATTTGGATGGTATTTTTAAAATTCCCTTCTTTTTTTAATACCACCCATCCAGTTTATCATTAAATCTCCTGGCATCAAATTTTGAATAATTTTAACATCTACCTTTTTATTTCCGGGCCAAAATCCTGCTTCTCTTATTTCTTTCTGAGCGATTGGACAGACTAACAATTCATCTCATTTGAAACCTTTTCCTCTTTTTCTACTTGATACTGAACACCATTTTGTTTTCCTTTTTAACCTTTACCCTGCATCCTTTTTTCTTCCTGCATGTGATGTGGAGGGCCTTACCCAATCAAATCATTTCATTTGTTTACTCTGCCCTACCTTCTTTCATTCAACACACCTATGCTTACGTGCTTCTATTAATCTACCTCCTACTCCTTCTTTTCTAATCCCAAAAAATTCTTTCCTCCGGCATGTTGGATATAATTTTTTTTGGCCCTACCTCTATCCAGAAAGCTCATTTGATTAATTTTATTAAATTACTGTTTATTTAAAATTGGAAGTGGGGGAATCTATTCTCACTTTACACTTTGATTCCCCAACCTCACCCTATTTTCTTCTGCTTTCTTTACTATAGTTTTCTGTCTTTAAATGTGAATTTGTGAGCAGGTGTTTAGTTGTGAATGTATCTTCTGAATGTTTTATGACACACACCTTCCAATGCTGGGATTTTAGTTGTTTTCTATTATTATTTTTGTTATATCATATATTGTCCTGATTTGGCTATTTATTATCATGAGGATGTTTTGTTTTTGTCTCATTCTAATCCAGAGGTTTATTTGCTTTAGTAAGAATTGGCACCAGATGTAAAAAGCCAAATTAATTTCTGTATGAAGCAACACTGCTTGATGTAAGAAAGCCATCTCCTGTATAAGCTAGACTAAATGTTGGCACTTAACGTACCCGTGTGTTTTATTTTGCTTTCCAGAAGTGTGATACCTCAAAACACAAAGTATTGGCGGTATCCATATGTCCTCAGTCCTTGCCTTATTTTGCTGCTAAATTCAATCTCTCAGTAACAGAAGCAGCTAGGAGGCTTTGTGGCTTCCTCAAAAGTCTTGGTAAGTTTGCTACTAGATGAAAAAACAAAAGAAAGCTGAAAACAGCATTAAAAATGGTTGTTGTTTCTTTAAAAAAAACATTGTTGCTTCCTTAGACAAATTTTTATAGCATGTGTGTCGGGATTGCAAAATGGTTGAGATAAGTGAGCTGTTTATGGATATGACCACAAGTGTTATAAATGGGGATATAATTAGGCAGTTAAGGCAGTACAGACAAGGCAAGTACACATACAAATCTTTTCATTACTTTTTGTTCATAATCAAGGCATCTAAAAGTTTGCACAGAATAAAAATGTCTAGTATAGAATTTTAACTCTTTCCAAGAATTGCACATCCCCTGGAGATAGTCCACTGCCTGGAGAGGTTTAAAGGGAAAGGTCAGGTCTGCATCTACTTGCCATCCTTATCCAAAGTTCTAGCCACTTGGGCTGACACTTGGGAAGAAATCTGCATACTTCCACCTTGATTGCATGGTCTTTGCCCACTGCTTTTGCCTGGGGAGAGATGATACAGTTACAACCTATATTCCACGGGTGTCAAACTCACAGTGTCATGTTGTCATCACATGATGTATCGTGACTTTTTTTCCCTTAGCTAACCGGGGTGGGCATGGCCAGTGTGTGACTTATCCGGCCTGTGGGCTACAAGTTTTGAGCTCTATTCAGTATGGAAGGGGATATCTTTTGAATGCAAGAACGAAAGTGATCCTGATGTCATACACAGACATTCTTTTACATAATCAATAGTCTCCTCAGCTTTAAAAATATTTAATATACTGCTTGAAGGAAAAGAGGCAAAAGCTATTGTTAATTCAATTATTAATTGGTATTCAAGAAAGCTGTGGCACAGGAAAAGAGGA
This sequence comes from Myanophis thanlyinensis, assembly GCA_017656035.1. NCBI lineage: Eukaryota > Metazoa > Chordata > Lepidosauria > Squamata > Homalopsidae > Myanophis > Myanophis thanlyinensis. The sequence continues at coordinate 1,721 of JAEANM010025419.1, read as the reverse complement.
ATTTGTTATGGAAATAAAAAAGTGTTGAAACATTGTGTTGTTTTTACATTTCACTCAGTGGATGAATCACTATTATTTTTTAAAAAATTATCTTGCCAGTGAACTTCCAATGACCAGTTCCCTGCCCTAGCTGCAGATGACTCAAAGTCATGTAGACTTCATCTGGGTTTTCAGCATCCAAAAATGGACATCAGCTTCCCATATAAACACTATTTCCATTTTCTTCAGTATTTAAACTGAGAAGATATAGCACAGCAACAAGCACATTTCAATTTAAAAGGATATCAGGTGATAATCGGAAACATTTACTCAAAAGCTGCTGTCAGGCAAAACGTAATACTAGGCACTAAAGGCATAATATATGGTGTATACTTTGTCATAGGGCAGCTTCAAAATGTTTCCTGCAGTTTTGTCCTTAAGAGGATAGCATCTCTTGCTTACTTTAGAAAAACACTTTTTTGTGTAGTCCTCCACAATAGTTGTCCATGCCCTTTACTTTTGAAAGTTGATCTTATGACTATATGTATTCTCTGTCTTTGAGTCTTTTTTTTCATCCTCCATTGCTCTAATGAATGATGGAGAATCCACATAGGGAATGAATGGTAGGAAGGAGAATAGAACAGCAGGAAGTGGGGTAGGCTACAGAAACAACGCATTTGAAGGTTTGATCAAATTTCTTAGTGGAAAGGAAGGTCTGTTAACATATTCCGTAGAATTAAAGATTGTCTTTTAGGCTGCTTCTTGGATAGGTGGATGGAGATGTTCCATTTAAATCTTTTCCATGTGAAAATAAAGGTTCCATGTGAAATGCATAGGACACATGCCAAAAACCAGCATTGCCTGGAGAAAAAAAGTAATTCAGTTCTGCAATTGATCTGTTCTCTAGGAGTACATTATGTCTTTGACACTGCAATAGCTGCTGATTTCAGTCTTCTGGAGAGCCAGAAGGAATTTGTGCAACGGTACCGCCAACAGAATCAGGAAGAACATGTTTTGCCAATGTTTTCTTCTGCCTGCCCAGGTGAGAAATCTAAATCTGGACTTGCTGTAATTTACTTCTCCAATTTTTGCTATAATGGGCGATGAGTTTATTCAATAATGATGGATACAGTGGGTTTCCTGAAGTGTGATTCTCTCAGTTGGCTTGCTTTAGTGTTGCATCTATGTGTTGGGAAATTAATTTTTATTTTAAAAACATAGCAGCAAAGAAACTTCTGCTTTTCCATTCACAAGACTGGTATCAGTTTCACTTCTGTAACAAATAGCAATAGCAAATTCTGACAGAGGGGACATCCTGTTTGGTTCGTTTTCCCCCCACCTCCATTCTTTTGTCTTGTAATGTTACTCCTTCATATTACTATAATATAGTTTATAGCAAGTCAGTGTTCCTTAAGTTTCTTGTAATGGAGCATTTAATGAATGTGGTTACAAGTAGGCTGATTTCCTGCCACTCGCCATCTTCAGGCTGGTGCCTTCTGCTTCGTGCCAGAGCAAGAAGTGTGTGACCAGAGCTGCTGTCTCTCCATAAATACTGGTGGGAGGGCGTGGTGTGCTGGGATGGTTGGCTGCAATATAGTTGGCTGTTACAATACAGGAGGCTAATGGAAAAGAGATTAAAACACAAATTACCCAGAAGATTACAATAACGACCCAGAAGATTACAATAACGACCCACAACAAAAGAACTTGCAAAGCCATCACACAGCCCATTATACCAACAT
>JAEANM010025418.1:0-10946 GCA_017656035.1 Myanophis thanlyinensis | reverse complement strand
GTAAAAACCATTACATGAAAAGATTTGGCCTTTAACAGGCAGCAAAACACCATTGTACTTAGTTTATTGGAAAAAATATTTTCCAAATTTATTAATTTAATAACGAGTCTTCCTCGAAACTGCAGGGTTTCTGCTAGTAACTAGTTCAATGGGCCGGATTAAAAAGCCCAACGGGCCGGATGTGGTCCGCGGGCCGTAGTTTGCCCATGTCTGCACTAGACCAAACTGGTTCTTAAACTAAAAATACAAAGCATCATGATCTGGTTGCTTAAACCTCTATGTGGACACTATACTCTATCCCAGTGTTTTTCAGTCTTGGCCATTTAATGATGTGTCGACTTCAACCTCCACAGAATCCCCCAATTTCTGGAAGTTAAAGTCCACATATTTTTAAGTTGCTAAGCTTGAAATAGACCGCTCTATCCATTCTCAGCATTTATCTTCCATTCCCAAACACTGGGATGGAGAAACATCATGTAGGAATTGATTAATTTCCGATGTAAATGACATAAAGATTGGGAAAAACACAAGAAGGACACTTTCCAACCAGGGAAAGATTATTGGTGCTCATTGGTGCATGTTGACTTGGCAATGGAGTAATTCTGTGTGGCATCCAGAAGGTGAGAGTGCAGTTACTCATGTCGCACCCTTAATTTGTTCACAGGTTAAAAACATTGCCTAATATGCTAATCTTGCTTTGTTTAAACTTTGGTTAGAGGAGAGGGTTTTTTCTGTAGCTCAGACACAGTTGTGCAAATCTTATTCATGTGTTTAGTCTGCAGTTTAATATATTATGCAAAGCTGGAAAATTATTAAGTTCAGTAACTGGGCTAGGTGTGCTGAGTGAATATATCCAACAAAGTTATTTGCTACTAGGCAAACAACTGAATGGTTTAAAATTGCCCCCTCAGATTATCCATCCTGCAAACAAAAGCACATTGTACATAAAATGTGATAAATACACATAGGTAAAAGCAGTAGTCTGGCCTATATTTTGTTTGAAGGACTCAGATAACATTCCTTTCTTTGCAAAACTACTATAGAGAGGGTTTTTTCCCACCATATTCATGCTGGGTTTTTTTTTTTATTAGCAATACCTTTCAAGTAGTAATAAAATACTTTTAATTAGCACATGCTTGTAACTAGGGGTGAAATAAGTAAATCAAAACAAGTAAATCAAAATGATACATAAATTAATATAAAAATAAAACAGCATAGCAACCTAGGTAAAAAATTCCCAACACAGCACAACAATCAATGTAAAAAAATGTAATACCACCACAAATTTAGTATAAATCTTTAGCATATGAGAGAAAGAGAAGGAAAAAGAGAAAGAAAATGAGAGGAGATTTTTCCAGTTTTAAAGAGTGCTATGAAAAGAAGTGGTTTTCATTTTAAATTTCTGGAAATAGACTAAATGGAAAAAGCCCTAAAACATGAAATGGCAATTTTAAAATGAGAAAAAAACATGACTGAATTATCAATCAAATCAAAAACATGAATGGTAATTAAATATTTCAAATAATGGAGTATTCCATAGGCACAGCCAGAAGGCAGCCTCTGTATTTTAAATGATGACTGTCTGAAAGATCCAACCAATATAGGGATGGATGAAAATAAAAAAATAATGGGATTTGGTGAAAAATTGATGACCAGTTTGCTTCACGAACATACGTTCACTGGTTTCTTACTAACCTAGCAGTCAACATTAGATTGAATTTCAGATCTAACTTCACCTGTATCCCAACGTACATTTATTACCTGGAAAAATAAAGACTGTATCTCTATGTAATTTCCATGCTTGATTTCCAAGCAAGGTGCAGGTCATCTCATAATCAGATTTTCCTTAATTCCTTCCACACCAGTCCTCAGTCCTTGCATATTAACTAACAATTAATTGAAGCTGTTACTCAACTTTAGGAAACATGCTATCACTGACAGACAGCCATTTCTGTTTCATCCTAATAGCCTTATTAAGAAATTGCTACCAGGCTTAACTTTTAACTCAATAACACTGAGTAATGCTGAAATGCCTCAATTTTGCAGCTATGAACTTCCTATTATGGGTTTATCTATCGTGTTTCCATGCCTCTCTTGTGACCAAATGTGATTTTTGGCTTGGAAACTCTAAAGCAGAATTACTAGATGAAGCTAGGAAAAACCCATTCTACGTTTCCCATTTATGTGGTATTGTGGAATCTTTTTTTTAACTGTACAGTACTTTGACATTTTATGGAACTATGCCCTGCTATTATGGTCAATAAAGGATATTTCAGTGTTGTTTTATTAAACATCACCTGAAGTCACAAAGTCAGCAGAGTTAGAAAGGAAAGCAGAATATGGAGAGGTCATATCTGGATCTCAAACCTTCATTGTAAGCTCACTCACATGGAAAGCCTCGTCTGGACCTTCTGTTTGGCTGAGGCCGTGATGGCATCAACTTATCCTTTGTGACTTCAGTGGCATTTTTAGGGCTCTCTGCCATTTGCTTGGGTTCAAGGTGGGCCATCACGAGGCAGGCTGGAAATCTGGTGCACCAATTGCACTGCTTCTTGTCTCAGTGTGCAAGAATGGAATTAAACCTGAGGAGAAAGGGGGTTGCACCTGTATCTTTCCTCCATTTCCCCCCCCCCCCCCCCAAAAAAACCCCAGGGCTATGGGTTGGGCAGCCACAGGAGAGGTGGATGCTGCAATGTGGAAAGTAGATTAATACAATACAATGCAATTGATGGGGTTGTGGTTGATCTATAAAGAGTTATTGCTCAGCATTGGGTGATGTGCCACAGGGAGGGCAAACAATTTTTATGTAGGCTTTCTCTTCCAGGACTCAAACCCGGTTACCACGCGTGCAGCGGCAAAATTCTATGTTGCTGCAATGACCACAAGGAAAAATTTGGTTACAGAATTCTAGATGTCAATTTGCACCAATATTTTTTGTAGCTATCTCTTACAATTTGTCGAGAAATTATATTTAAACACATATGTATCTGCTCTCCATTCATGTAAACAAGGGCATGACCCAAACTGTTTGAGAATATGTATTTTATTACCATGGATGCTATTATCCACTATTATTGTTAGTGCTATCTTCTAATACTATTGTAAACAGTGATGATTCTTGTCTATTGCTGGTCCATGACCATAATAAAGTTCTATTCTATTTTATTCTTGGGTGATGTGCCAGACCATATCTCTCTATTGATGTTGACCTGACCATTTTGTTGAGGCTGGGAAAAACAGCTGGCTGTCCCACATTTTTAGGAAATGGTCTGATGACTTCTGGAAGTATTTTTCCATAATGGGTCTGGCTTTCTGGACTGACTTCCCATGGAAGGTCTGGTTAGCCCCAATGTCCACTTTCCAGAAACATCTGGAAATGGAGTTTTTGAGATGAGAATTGGAAGCATTGCACATGGTCTTATTTTGAAAGCTGCCAAAATAAGATTGCTGGGGGATAAAAATTAGATCAATAAGCAAAGCAAAATACGAAGTGCAATTTTAGCTCCCTGATCCTTAGGCCTCACAAGTGGGAAAGGCAAGGGAGATTTTGATGGGGCAGCATAAGTTAATTCTGTGGAAATCAGGCAAACTATTTATACAGCTTTGTGGATTGAGGTATAAACTCTTCATGGGGGGGATTTGGGGGAGGAAGGGGGCAATCTTCGAAAGGAGACCAATATGATAAAATAAATAAATAACCAAGGCAATATGCAGCTGCTGAAAATAAAATATTCTCCCCTAATTCAACATTGCCTCCCTAGCTTGTTAAGAATGGGCCTGAATAAGACTAGTCTTCACACAGGCCTAGATTTTAAACCGGGCTGATCAAATTAAATGGTAGACTAAACTACTTTGACCCTCATGCCTTATAAAAAAAAAAAAAAATCTCCTTTAAATAAAGCTCAGCTCCTGGTACAGAAGTCTTTTTACAGGCCTTCCTTCTATAATCCTAGTCCTTTCCTTTGAATATTTTTTCATTCAATTTATACACAAAACTGAATTATACGTACGTCTATATGTGTGTAATTCAGTTTCATGTACAAATTGAATGAAATACACACACACACACTTGACTTGACACACAGATATTATATGTAAACATTAAAAGCAATTATACCAGAAAACTTAGCAATGGCAATGCCTCATACAGTTCTCTCTTTATGAGGAACATTATTTAACATGGCACACATCCCAGCACTGTATCATCTCCAGGGATTAATTTATCCTACTGTAAGATAAGAGTCACCTTCATAGTTCATTTGCACGATATATATATATATGTTGTTTTAACTATGACAGGAAGAATTGCAAGCTTCTTTACAGTAGCTTTAGAAACAGAGGCCTATTTTAACATTCACTACTGCAAATGCTGCAAACTCGATACTAATTAGTTGCAGCTACAAGAGAATTTTTTTTTTTTAATCTATGTTTCGAGATTCTTTCAGGGCCTTGGATCAATAATATGTGGTTTTTAAGGCATGAGTTTTCAACTTCATTCTTAGCCTCAGGACCTCCTTGCCTTGCATTAGCAAATGGCTCAGGTCAGAAAATCGTGGGAAGGAATGCAGCAACCAGCTATTATACCACAATTGGAGGAATTAAGATGGAGGGCAGAGCTCACTTTGCAACAAGGCAGAGATCAAGGTTTCCGCTTAATTCTGCTCTGTCAGATTTGCCTAACGCAGAAATATTGATTAGATTTTTATCCTGCCTTCATTGCTTTTTATAAGTTTACTCAAGGTGGCTAACATAATATTCCCTCCTCCAATTTCCCCCTCCCCACAACAACCCTGTGAGGTGGGATGGGCTGAGAAAATATGACCAGCCGAAAGTTACCCAGCTGGTTTTCATGCCTAAAGTGGGACTAGAACTCACAGTCTCCTGCCGATTGGCCTAAAGTCTCCCATTCAGGTTTATGCCTAAAGCAGGACTAGAACTCACTGTCGCCTGGTGATTGGGCCAAAGTCACCCAGCTGGCTTTCATGCCTAAGGCGGGACTAGAACTCACAGTCTCCTGCCGATTGGCCTAAAGTCTCCCATTCAGGTTTATGCCTAAAGCAGGACTAGAACTCACTGTCGCCTGGTGATTGGGCCAAAGTCACCCAGCTGGCTTTCAGGTCTTAAGATAGGACTAGAACTTACCGTCTCCTGGTTGTTAGGCCAGCACTTTAATCACTACACCAAATATCATTAGGTCATGCAGATTTGTCCCTTTAAAAATGAGATGATGCCTGAAAAACAATATTTACAGAACATATCAGAACAGGCCAGGGCAGAAAAGGTGTTGGGATCAAGTCCCAACAGCTCACTAAAAGAGAGTCAGCCACTCCCTCTCAGCTCAACCCACCTCATTTAAACAGTTGTTACAATAAAAATCAGAGGAGAATTCCATGCGGCTTGAGAAAATAATTGCATAGATTTGCAATCATCTATTTCTTTTAAACAAAGGTTCTATCTAACTAATCCCATACTTTCCATTCTGAATTTCAGCAGGGTTGCATTTCACCCTCAGATCTTATAAATAATAATAATAATAATAAGTCTCATTCAAATAAAGCTCAGTTCCTGGTGACTTTATAAACATGCCCACGTTGTTTTCTTAGCCACAGTACAGAAGTTTTTCTCCAGACCTTCCTCCTGTATTTGTAACTCTCAGGAGTTCCTGATGGATTCCCATGTAAGTACTAACAAGAAGAGTCTGCAATGTTTTGGAAAATATCTTTGGAGGGCACCTTGCATCTACCTGCAGTTCTAAAAAGTAGACATGTTGTTTCTAAGATTGCAAGATCTACAACTTTTTGGAATCTAAGAGAAAGCACTCCAGAGGTCAGACAGATCCTGATTAATTTTGGAATTCAGATAAGGGTAGGCCAAGATGCCGAGATCATTTCTTGCGTGCTTTGGCCAAACGGAATACAAGGAAGATGGCATGATAGACTAACTATAGGATTCAAATGTGTTGCTGGTGATATGAGCTGGTCATAGACTCTGACGTGGCAATGGCACTTATTTGAAAACCGTGCCATCGTGCCAGGTTAAATATATGTTTAATTGGGAAGGTTAGCAACATCTATATTCTCCAACAATGATTTGTACCCCTGTTTACATGATGCTCATTGGACTCTTACATGGATTCTAAACTAGATCATAGGTCATCACCTGAATACAGAATCATAGTGAGGAGTATTTAAGCCACTGGATTCACCTCACAGCTCAGTATAGGAATCCAAATTAAAGCAACCCCATATGGTGCTTGAGCATGTCTAATGAAGGGAAATCCATCATGTTTGTAGAAACTGGTTCCACGGTTGAACTATTCTTATTGTAGGAAGATCTTCTAACTTCTAACAACTGAAATCTGTCTTCTAATGTTAGTTCTTCTTGGCTTTCTTCTGGGTGACAGCTTTTCAGATAATTGAAGAATACTATCATCTCTGCCCTTTCTTTTTGAAATTAATCATCCTTAGGCTCTATAAGCTCTCTTTATAGGTTTAGCTTCTTGTTCCCTAATGATACCTTTTGTCTTTTCTAAACCTGTTCCAAAATCTCTGAATCCTTCTTAAAATTAGTGATATCCAGAACTGGACAAGATTCAGCAGCTGAGGGCACACTAATCCAGAATAAAGTGGCACACTTAATTCCTATAATTTCTAAATTATACTGTACTTCCATTCATGCAGCTGAAAATATTTATTTTTGCAGCTACTTCACACCACTGACTCATAGGCAGTTTATAATTAACTATTATGGGAATAACTTTTTTTACAAGTACCACCAACTCAGAACATTCCTTTCTCCATTTTATACCTACACATTTGCTTTCTTTTGTTTTAAGAAAGAAATGAAGTCTTAAATTGCGTTCTGCTGTTTTCAGCTCATTTATCAAGACTTTGTTAGGATTTTATTGCTGCTTTTAAAAATACTAGCTATCCTACTGGATTTGTGTCAACTGCAAATTTGATAAGCATACCTTCTACCTCTTCTTCCAAGCTGTTAATTAAACTGTTGGAAAAAGGGGCATATAACCATGACAACATGCAATGCATGCCTTTTACATTTTAAGTACGATGGGATTTTCTTTCTTTTTAATTTGACAATTTGCATAGGTTCTAATAAGAATAAAATTTAATATTTTCCTCTTTAGCCTTTCCCTTCTGAAATTTTTCTCCATTATTGTAAAACAAAAATCCCCATGAGGATATTAGCCATACTAGGTTGACTGCAATTCACAAATAATGCCAGACCTTTTAATTCTTTTAATTCTTAAGAGCATCTCATCCAGCAAGATGATAAAGAAAGCAAAGGAAGAAAGCAAATGTCCAAACAATGACATTGTTTGAAATGGAACAAGGAAAAATGTTATGGATGTGCAAATGAGCACTAACAGCACTAACAGTGTGTCATATTACTCTTGGTCTTGCCTAATAATTCACTTTAAGGAAGGAAGAAACAAGCAGATGTCATAAAAATATTAAAATCCATGTGTTAAAATCAAATCTATTTCCAATCATAACAGAAGTAGAGAAAATTCATAGTAGGTGAGAAAAACAAGCTAACCTAGTTTCATCTTAATGAAACTAAAGATCATATTTAAATTTTATACAGTATTCATTTTAAGGCTATTATTAGGGTTATATAGGGTTATAATTTAGCCAGTTTGGTGTAGTAGTTAAGGCACCAGACTAGAAACTGGGAGACTGAGTTCTGGTCCCACTTTAGGCACAAAGCCTTTGGACCAGTCACCCACTCCCAGCCCCAGAAAGGAAGCAATGGCAAACCACACTTTCAAAGAACATTGCTGAGAAAACTCCAGGGACTAATCCAGGTAATCACCAGGTGTCAATAATAACTCAAAGGCATCAAAACTAAAAGATGTGCAACATAACACCCCAGACTTAACAATCGTCGATAAAAAAGACAAAAAAGTTTGGATAGTGGATATGGCAGTACCTGGAGACAACAGAAGAGAAGAGAAAGAACTGGAGAAGATAACAAAATTCAAAGGCTTGCTAACAAAAACTGTGGCAAAAGAAAGCAAAGATAGTACCAATAATAATAGGCACCTTGGGAACAACCCCCAAACAACTGGACCACCTCTTGAATATCTTTGGCATTGACAATTGCAAAAGGCAGTTTTACTTGGAATGAATAACTTTTACCTTGGAATTTTTATCCTCCAAGGATACATTTAACAAGGGGTATGAAACCCAAGGTCTGCAGGGCGAATCCAGGGTGCTTAGATCTGCCCCGCGGGGCCAACCTGGAAATATCCCATAGTGTTCCATTTTCGCTGGCAGAGGGCTGCAGGGGGATCCCTCCAGCCCTGCCCAGGCCACCACAGGTGCCCCTGACATGAGTGATGTTGAGCTGGCCACCCCCACCATGGCCAAGCTCCCTGGGCACACCCACCCTGCCCCCTCAGGATCACAACCCTGATGCAGCCCTCAATGAAATCAAATTTGACACCCCTGCTTTAACGCCACCATCAAATAACCACATCTGCCCATCCCAGGTACTTGGGAAGAACTTGACAGGTATGCCAAATCCATTCTAAACATCTGGTTGTCTCACAAACCATAATAATAATCTCCCCTCCCCCCATGGACAGCCTCTTGTTGTGGGGGACGGACTTGCGATGGTCTGATGAGGTAGAGAGTTATGCTTGGCTGTGGTGTATTCTACTAGAAGGGTCATGCATGCTGGTCAGATTTTAGCGGAAGAGCCAGATTAAGTCTATCTATCAACCATTGAATTTGGTGTGAAAACAGAAAAAGAATCCTATATTGGATCAGTCATTTCAGAGGTCAACAAAAAAATCACATCAGACGTTATGTTCCTGGGTATCTCTTGACAAGCGGGCAATAGGATCCAAGAACAATGGCTGGGCAATCAAAGCCTTCTTCTGTAGGATTATTGGAAGCACAACAACCACAGATAAGCCAAAACTATGTTTGAAAGCCATGCCATTATATGGGCTACAAGGTAGTCCTTGATTTATGATCACAATTGGGCCCAGCATTTCTGTTGCCAAGCAGGGCAATCGTTAAGTAAGTTGCATCCCATTTTACATATTTTGCCACAGTTGTTAAGTGAACACTGCTGGTTGTTAAGCGAATCGTGACCATTTGGCTTCCCCGTTTACTATGCTTCTGGGAAGCCAGCTGGGAAGATTTCAAATGATGATCACAGGACCTAGGGACAGTGCAACTGTCATAAATACGTATATGCCAGTTTCCATTTTCCCCAAATTTTGATCACATGGCCATGGGGATGTTTCAACAATCGTGTGAAAAATGGTCCTGTCCCTTTTTCCAGTGCGGTTGTAATTTCAAACGGTTTCTACATGGACGTTTGTAAGTCGAGGATTTACCTGTGTTATATTCAGAACCAACAAAGCAGGTGTTCTTAAAGTGAATATTTGAACACAGTAAAGGATTTATTCAGTCTTAAATATCATCAAACAGCCATTAGCAGATCAAAGGAGATTCATTTCCAGAAATAAGATATTCATATTCAATAAGATATTCAAGCTGGTTCAGAAAAATTGTAAAAATAGAAGACCCAAAACTAATAGTAGAAAATTTTTAGATGGCAACAACTGCAAATGTAAAAGAAACAGCTGATATAAACCACAGAAATGCTAATTCGAAAAAGTAATAACAACAGAATAAAAACAGACTATCACTGAAACAATCTATACATTCACACACACACATACACACCGAAAAAGAATAATTAAAAGAAAACATTCTAACATACGCAGAATTACCAGAATGACTGCCAGCATTGAAATTAGTGCCCCCCCCCCAAAAAAAAACCTGCCATCTATAATGAAGGATTGCATAAATTGTTTGCAAGGAATAAAATAACATATATTGCAGACTAATAAACTTCCTACAGTACAGTGGTGGTTACACAAATGTATATTGAAATTATATATAAAGAAAAATCAAAATTATATTCTGTCCCAAAGTGGAAGATCAGACTGGAAGCCAAAATAAAAACATTAAGATCAAGGTAATTTATAGTACATGAAGAACCAAAAAATGAGGATTGTAAGAATCAAGATAAGCATAATAAAAATATATTGCCTTAGCACCAGAAAAAATGAAGAAGCTTTGGAAATCTGTAAACTGACCAGAATCATTTGGCTAGAGAGATGGGCAGTGTCTCAATTTGATAAATAAACAGATAAAATCATAAAGCAACAGCAGGGAAAACTGAATGCTGTCAGGCACGAATCATTCAATTTAAGCAAAACCAACTATTTCAATAAAACTGGACATAATTCTACCAAAGTATAAGTGGCAATAGAAATTATGAAAATAGAAAACCAAATAAAAGAAGAATCCAGTCATAGAAAGGTTTATGCGAAATTTAAAAATGCTATAATAAAATGATGGATGGATAAGAGAATTTGAAGATAAATTTAGTAAAAAATCAAATGGAAAAATCAGTAATAACTGCAGGAATGGTTAATAATTGAGTGAAAAATATTAAAAACTAGACATCTGGAAATGATCAGTTGCATGGCTTTTGCTCAAATATCCGACTAAATTAAGTCCAGTTAAAACAGTTTAATTAAATATTGCACAAGGGAGACACCAGTAACTGGTCAATAACTTATCCAATTCAAAAATACCCAGCAAACCAGACAATATCAGGAAACTATAGGCCGATAATATACTTGCCTACAGTATTTAAAGTACTCATAGTAATAATAACAGACAACATCCAAGATTAATTAGAAAAAAATTAATGTCCTTCCAGTAGAACAGAAAGAAAACAAAAAGGGAAAAGCAGACATACAAAAGATCAACTTCTGATGGATAAAATGGTTCTAGAGCAGGGGTGGGCAATTGTGGCTTTTTTTTATGACTTGTGGACTTCAAATCCCAGAATCCCTGGGCAAGGCAACCTAAATAAAATGGAGGAAATGTTTTGAG
>JAEANM010025417.1:0-10946 GCA_017656035.1 Myanophis thanlyinensis | reverse complement strand
AATTCCTGAGCCAGTATGGCTGGCTCAGGAATTCTGGGAGTTGAAGTCCATGAGTCATGAAAGAGCCAAGGTTCCCAGCCCCTGTTATAAATGATGCAAGTCTGGGAAGGCTGTGTAAACGAATGGTATGTACCTTCAGAATCACTAATTAAAGGAATGGAATGAATTACTTTATGTCCTCATCACCTGTAAAAAGTTAAAAGGTCTTGCATTCAGTCTCATACCAGAGTACCTTTTTCATTTAGAGCGTAACCATATTAAAGCTTCTGAAAACAGCAAATTTGAGGATGGTGGGTGGGTAATGTTACTTTTAGTAGAAAAAAAATTAGGCATCACCTTAGAAACAGCCTTCCTTCCTTTGGGCACCAAGTAGCTTCAAATCAAATCAAATTTTATTCATCACATACACCGTCATACATGGTACAAAATGCAGTGAAATGTGTATGCAACTGCCCCACGACCGTAGGTAGAAGAGCAAGAGGTACTAGTATAGACAGGGTAGGAGAATAAGTTATGATGGAGAGGGGTAGATTATGGGAATACTGTTTAGTCCTGGGTTGTTATGGTTTATGGTTTAGGGTCCGTATTGCCTGTGGGAAGAAGCTTCTCCTTAGTCTCTCTGTGTTGGCTTTCAGAGAGCGGAGGCACCTTCCTGACCGCATCGTGGCGAATAGTCCATTGCGATGCGGTCAGGAAATCGCCTCTGTTCCCAGTACAGTGGACATTAGATTCCTTGCATTGTAAGGTCACAATGTCCTGACTGCCACCTTTCAGTCTGTGATGGCCATGAAATCGCTAAAAATTGTTATATTTGGCCAAAGACCAAGGAGTCAAATCCAACGATCTACTTCTTTTTTGGGAGGCCTGTTATTATGTTCCAACAATTCAAAAATAAATGAAAAAAGTGGACGAATTGTAGCTCATTCTGAACAATGGTCATTTCCTGATGGAGTTGAAGAATGATTGCTTAATTTATTTCAAAAGTTTCCATCTAAGAGGAACTTATTTGGGTCTTTGTAAAGGCAAAGTGCAAAGAAACTAGAGTGAAGGTAAACAATCTGGCAATTTACTGATGTTCCAAGGAATTGTTTGAAACAGGTGAGAATTCTACAAAACATCTGGAAGACACTAGATGGGCTACTCCTGATAAATCTTTGTAAGCCAGAATGCTGGTGTGTAACTGACACTGGTTTGGAAGACTGGCTTGGATCTGACCAGGTAGCCTATCCAGGTGGCCAAAGTCCATGTTTCCAACTCCATCTTGAGATGCTGAAAACCAACAACCTCTGAATGTAAAACAAGGATTCTACTGCTAAGCAATGATCTTCAATGAATCTGTATCACAACAAATCAGACAATAGATCTATCTAGTTCAGTATTGCTAGTAATAACTGCAATATTTCACATGGCAGTCTTTCTCAACCCAGCTCAAGATTAGGGCTGGGATCTTTTCTATGCAAAATAGATACTCTCCCACAAGATTTACTTAGCATGCAGGAAAACTGCCTGTTCTCAGAGACAGCAGGCTAAGTAAGATCATTGCTCAATTACTGTCTACACTGACTGGTAAAAGTAGGATTTCAGCCAAGGATTTTTCCGATGTATAGTAATAGCACTTATATATCACTTCACAGTGCTTTCCAGCCCTCTCGAAGCGGTTTACAGAGTCAGCATATTGATCCCAACAATCTGGGTCCTCATTTTACCAACCTTGGAAGGATGGAAGGCTGAGTCAACCTTGAGCCAGTCAGAATCGAACTGCTGGCAGTCGGCAGAGTTTGCCTGCAATACTACACTCTAACCACTGCGCCACCACAGCTCTTTTTTAGCTGGAGATACCAGTGACTAAAGTTGAGTTTTGTGTGTGCGAAACAAACTAATTGTCCATTCCCCTTTGGAATACCATCTACCTTGACAACTTTTAAGACTTGTGGATTTCAACTGGTTTTAAAGTTCAACATCCAGTGGTCTGCATCAAGTGGCTGACCAGAGCGTTATATTCAGAGGTGGGATTCAACCAGTTCGCGCCTATTCGCTAGAACCGGTTGTTAACTTTCTAAGCAGTTTGGAGAACTGGTGCAGCTGGATATTAGGGCAGAGAACCGGTTGTTACAGTAGATTATTTTAATCCCACCACTGGTTATATTTTCTTCAAAATGCTGGAGACTGAGGTGACTTTTATATGGGTAGAACAGATGATCTCCTGAGCCATACACCTCTCCAGAATGCCTCACCCTCTCTTTCATCCCAAAAGCTCACGTCTCACCTGACCAGCTCCTCCAGCTGCAGAGCACATATTATTCCCTCTGCAAAGCTCTTACCTGTTCAGTGATGAAGGAGCTGGAGAAGGTAATGGCTGACCAGAAGAAGATCCCACAGCTAAGAATAATCTTCCTGTTGAAACGGTCACCAAGGTAGCCAAATATTGGGGCTGCCACCATAAAGCTACAGATGAAAACTGCAGAAGAACAGAAAGGAAGAGATGGATTGGGTCAGCAATTCCCAAACATTTAAAACTTGGTAGGGAAGTCAAAAACAAAGTATCAATCATCTACATCAGCTTTCCCTAATCTGGTACCTTCCCAGATGCATTGGGAATGCATGACAGGTTCGGCTCTTCCGCTCAAACCATTCATGAATCCTTCATGTGCTTCAGATACTATAGATAAGTCCTCAACATATGACCACAATTGGAATCTTGATTGCTAAGTGATGCAATTATTAACTGAGTCATCACATAACCAGACTTGATTTTACCGCCATTTTTCCCCTGTGGTCATTAATTGAATGACTATAAGTCATGTAGTTGTTAAGTGAATCATGTGGTCATGAATTGACTTTGCTTGTTGAAAGCATTTCTTGAAAGCATTTCACTGCATATCGTACCATGTATGACTGTGTATGTGACAAATAAAATTTGAATTTGAGAAAGCTGGCTGGCAAGGTTGAAAATGATGATCACATGACCACAAAGATCGTAAAGGTGATCCAGTTGCTAAGTGCTTGAATTGTGATCATGTGACCATGGGGATGGCACAACAGTCATAATTTCAAGGACTGGTTGTAAGTCACTTTTCCCAAGGCTGTCGTAAGTTTGAACCTTTGTTAAATGAACAGACTGAAGTCGAGGACTACTGCATTCAAAACTCAAAGGAAGAAATTGTTTCCTTATACACGCTCAGATTTAAACAGTGTTTATATATTTTATTTATGATTGTACAGTATTTATTAATTATAGATAGTCCTCAAGTTATGATCACAACTGAGCCCAGAATTTATGTTGCTAAGTGAGAAATTTATTGAGTGAGTTTGGCCCCATTTTACGGCTTTCCTTGCCACGTTTGTTAAGTGAATCACAGCAGTTGTTAAATTAGTAACATGGTTGTTAAGTGAATCTGATTTCCCCATTGATTTTGTTTGTCAGAAGTTTACAAAACATGACCCTGGGACATTGCAACCATCATAAATGTGCATCAGTTGTCAAGCATCCAAATGTAAATCATGTGGCTGAGGGGATGCTGCAACAGTCATAAGTGTGAAAAATCATCATAAGTCACTTTTTTCAATGCCATTGTAACTTCAAATGGTCACTAAGTGGACTGTTGTGTGTTAAGGACTACCTGTATATTTACATGTCACTTTCACTCAAAATAGTCAAAGTGAGCAGAGGATGAATTTAAACCTGAGTTTCCCTAACCATACACCAATACTTTGGTCTTTACAATATGGAAAATTAATGTTTGCAATACACTGACAATTGTATACCTCATCACTCACTATCGGCTACGAAGATACTATGTTTTTCTATGCAATCAGTGTAAAATCTATTTTCTATTCTTTGTAGATCTGGAAGTCACTTTCTTAATTAGATGGTTTGTTGATGGGCAACAAAAGAAAAGGCAACAAAGAGATTTTAAAGACAGAGGCGGTACAATTATGGAAAAAGATTTGAGAACAAAAGAATAAAATGACAAAACAAAAAGCTGGCAGAACCCAGATGGCAGCCTGAGAATATTCAGTTTCAGTTGTTCAAAAAAAAAAAAAAAATTCAAACAATGACAGTCAATTTGCCAGAAAGACTGCCTGCCAGCTAACACATCCATAGCTAGCCCAAAAGTCTTGGTGATAGAAACCTGCCCCATATCATTTAACTAAGAAAAAATGAAGGGGTGGGGTGGAGGAATTGATGGAGGGACTGCCATCTCGTCTAATTAGACAGAAATTAATTTCTGCAACCAGACACATAGTCTTCATTTAATGATCACAATTGGGAACGGCAACTCAGTCATTAAGTGAAGTAGTTGCTAAGTGAACCAGCCACAATGGTTATGATTTTACTTCAATTTTCCTTTGCTTTGTAGACCTGGAAAGGTTGTACATGCATGGTTTGGTTGCAAAGTTACTTTTTCATCACTGTCATCACTGTGAATTCAACAAACTATTCACTCCTCCTCTACACCGATTAGTAAAATTCTCATTTAAGCCTGGTCCTCACTAGAGATATAAAGGACCAAAGCTGGACCTTCAGCATGCCCAACCTGAGTTCTACCCATGAGTTAAAGCAGCCTTTCCCTCTATTATATCTATGACCTTCTCAGTGCAATGCAGTGTTTTTCATCCTTAGCAACTTTAAAGATATGTGGACTTCAACTCCCCAGAATTCCCCTGCCAGGGGAACAGTCCTGGCTGGTTTAATGCATTCACTTTTTCTTATTCTAACTTATTGCACAGGGTTGTTGTGGGGAGAAATAGGAATGACTACTACACACACCCCAAAAGACAAGATAGAAATCAAGCCAGAAACAAAATGCAGCTATGTGACTGAGTGCAGAAAACATTAACTTTAATTCTGAATTATTATTTGCCTGCTACATGATCCAGCATTCTCGGGTCCAGCTATAAGACTCAGACTGAAAACCACTTGTTACCAAATGCCCAATGTACATTTTACATTAAGGTAAAGGTAAAGGTTTCCCTCGCATATACCGTATGTGCTAGTCGTTCCCGACTCTAGGGGGCGGTGCTCATCTCCGTTTTAGCTGAAGAGCCAGCGCTGTCTGATGACAATTCCGTGGTCATGTTGCTGGCATGACTAAATGCCAAAGGCGCACGGAGCGCTGTTATCTTCCCACCAAGGTGGTCCCTATTTTTCTACTGGCATTTTTTACATGCTTTCGAACTGCTAGGATGGCAGAAGCTGGGGCAAGCAACAGAGCTCACTCCGTTATGCGGCGCTAGGGATTCGAACCGCCGAAGGGCCGACCTTTCTGATTGACAAGCTCAGCATCTTAGCCAGTGAGCCACCGTGCCCCCCTTTACATTTTATATTACACAAGCTCAGAACGGGGATGGCTTTTCAGAAAGAACCATAAATTTCTCTGGCTTCCTCAAACAGCTTTAAAGGGTTAAATATTCTTTTTCAGAATGGGAGTCTTTAAAAAATAAAAAACGGGGGATAAAAGATTCAGATTCCATTTTGCAGCTTTGACTCACAAAAAGACGATCTTTTTCAGAGACAGGTCACACAGGAATCTTTCTTTTTAAATGGCACCTTTCAAAGACTCTGTTTCCTATACGCAATTGGGTGTGTTTCTTGCCGGCCCCAAAATACCAGACAAAAAGGCAGGTGAATAAAAATAAGTAAAATGACAGACGCCCTTCCAATTGAAAGTGACAGCTTTGGAATTGTAGTTTGGAATGAAGAATGAGCAACACGTCTGTTTCGTTGCCGTTGTGGTGAAAGAACAGGAAAGGTTTAATTATCCAGACAGGATGGATTTCTCTGTATCTATTTCTGATTTCAGTGGTCAGACCCACCCTGATACAGGTGGGATGTTTTTTTTGTTTTGTTTTTAATTTCTCCCTTTTGTGGTGCAATGTGGGTGGACGTGCCCACAGGTCTGCGCATCTGTGTGCTTGGAATTTCTCTTGCTCTCTTTTTAATTATATGAGACAATAAAAAAAATAGTTCATCTTCTCCAGGCTTCATAGATTCCTTCACGTGCCGTTACCCATGAGTGCCAGCTCAGTTTTTTTCTTTTTCCACCTTGGGAAATGCCAGTCAACCAGCAACCTAGTTCTTTGTCACGATATTTAAAGGTGCTCTTTGATTTCTTTGACAGAAAAAAAATAATATTTGCCTCCCACCCCCTCAAAAAAAAAAAAAAAAGCAGAAGGGGTTTAAACATGTAATCATAAAAGATACTGTGATTTGTGAAAGGTTCTCTCAAGTCAGTAAGACCAAGATTTCCCTCAAGTTTGAAGGAGGCTGAAATTCAAATTTGCACTTGGAATTGTTCTTCTGAATGTGGTTTGGGTTTGAAGAGTTTGTTTCACGGTTACTTGTTTGTGGGATTATATTGAGAATTATGGGGCATAGTCATCACTCCCCACCTGCCTTTCTCAAAAGGGGATCAGAGACTCTTGAGGTGATTATCAGCAGTGGCAGACCAAGCCTCTGTAATTGTTAATCCCTTTGCAATAGCACTATGACTTATATACCGCTTTACAGTGCTTTACAGCCCTCTCGAAGCGGTTTACAGAGTCAGCATATTTCCCCCAACAATCTAGGTCCTCATTTTACCAACTTCAGAAGGATGGACAGCTGAGTTAACCTTGAGCCCATCAGAATTGAACTCCAGGCTCTGGGCAGAGTTTGCCTGCAATACTACATTCTAAACCACTGAAATCACATCTCTCTCCCTATCAGGCTTCTTCTAGATGAAAAGATATCGTGAAATCTATGCATTGATATTGAAGGAAAGAAAAAGATCCAAAACCCCAGAGAGAGATTTGTCTCTATGTGTCTTTTTAAGGCTGAGAAGATGTAGCTGTGGAACTTGGTTCAATACAGGTAGCCCTCAACTTACAACCATTCATTTCCTGACTGTTCAAAGTTACAATGACATTAAAAAAAAAACTAATTTATAATCCGTCCTCGCACCTATGACCAGACAGCATCCCCACAAGTCATGTGGTCAAAATTCAGGCACTTGGCAACCAGCATGAATTTAGACGGTTGCAGCACCCACAGTCATGTGATTGCCATTTGCAACAATCCCAGATGATTTCAGACAACAAGTCTATGGGTGGAAGCCAGATTCACTTAATGGCCATAGAATTCACTTAACACTGCAGTAATTTGCTTAATGGGCAATAAAGGTCGGGAAATCAGGCTCGACTCACTCAACAGTCAGCATGCTTAGCAACAGAAATTCTGTTCCCAGTTGTAGTTGTAAGTCGAGGACCACCTGTATAGCACTGAACGCTGACAGCAACCTGAGAATGATTAAAATCATTGAGTTGTATTGTGGAACCAATTCTTTCTCTAATGTGCAAGCAAAAGGAGACTGGATGAGCAGATGATCAGGATAGCAATGCAAAATGGAATAATCAACAGTCAGAAATATTGGAACACTTTTTGAATATTCAGCCATCATACATTCTGTGTTGAGTCTCAGAGAAATAGCCCGGAAATCAGAGAGCTGAACCTTTTATTACTGTATTTTGGATTTATTTATAACTTTTCAGCAGCCAACAAGCTAACCGCTTATGTACGAATAACTCAATAGCTGGGTCTGATCCAAAGCAAAACTTAAGTCTTATCTGAAAACCCAGTTTCATGAAACACATTCATGAAAGGCAGAGTTTCTTCCCTGCAGATACTAGACTATTTAAGGCCTACCCAAAATATTACACAAATCACACTCAATCAAAATTTGAGAAGGGCGCTTCTGGCAACTGCCTGTAAAGCCAAGGCCTCCTGAAAGAATGAATAATGAATGGGCTTATCAGGAGAGGCCTAGTGATTTATGCAATTTTCTTGGCAATGGTATGGGACTGGCTTGCCATTGTCTTCTTCAGGATGTTTTTTTTTTTTTCCAATTCCACAATCTGCCCTGCAGTTCTGGTATTTCCTGGTGATGTCCATTTAATTAACTATGCGCAACCCTGTTAAGTTTATCAAGATCAGCCAAGGAATGTATACAGTAATAATTCAGACTCTTGAGATATACTATTTTATCTGTCTTCCCCAAGAACTGACCACTTGGTCTGGCAGAAGTTCTCCAACATCTCACCTAACTTTCTACCTCACCTTCTGACCAGCATTGACATAGGATGCCAGGAAGCTCATGCACCAATTATAACTGTCCTAGTAGGAGATTTCAAAAATGACAGTAGCAGGAGCCTATCTACAAACTTACCTACTTAACTGTAAGCTTACATATACATAGCAATAATACTGAGGCAGATTTGGAACTTGATGGCTTTTTTGTTTTAGTTTAGAGCTTCCTCATCTGGGGATGAAAAAATCCAGACAACTATAAAATGACAGCAAAGAATGGATGTTTCTGCATTTTTATGCTGACAGCTGGTAGTTGTCTGTGCATTCTGTGACAGACGTTTTGATTGATGGTGTACCAACAGCCTTAAATGCCCTCCAACTCTTAAATAAGAATTTGGGGAGGTTTTGCGGCTATCCACATAGCCCAAGACAATTTATCAATATATGTTGACAGCTAATACAGTATAAAATTTTGACTGCAAAATCATGTTGCCACTAGATGGCAGCAAAGAGAGACACAATACTGTACTTTATTTGTTCCCACCTAGTGGCTGGATGTCTGCAGACATGGTATACCAAATATACCAAATAAACTCCACCAGTTCTCCTGTGATATAGAAGACTATTTGAAATTGGTCAGACCTGGATACAACTTCCCCAATAATAGCAGTTTTTATCTTGGCAAGTTTTAAAGCTCAAGGTTTTATCTCTCCATTCATGATCAAACCATCCCCAAATATTTAGTATTGCAAGTAGGGGCAATTCACAACAATATTGTGTTTTTGAGAAAAGGGGCACACCCTCCTTTCTAGCTATTGCAAAGTTTATAAGATCACAAGAAATAGCCTCTGTAGCAACAACAACAACAAAAATTGCATTTCCACATCAGCACTAATTAGGATTGAAAGTGCCATGGATTAAATTTAGGATTTCTGGCATGCAAAGCATGTGGCATTCCACCAAATTACAGGGGGTCCTCAAGTTACATTCATTTGTTTGGTGTTGGTTCAAAATTATAACAGCACTGAAAAAGTAGTTTATGGCTGGTCCTCATACTTATGGCCATGACAGTCACCTGATCAAAATCCAGACACTTAACTGGCATATATTTATGACGAGTTCCTGGGATCATATGATCATACAATCACTGTTTGTGATCTTCCCAACTGGCTTCCAATCAGCAAGTCAATGGGGGAAGCTAGATCTATGGTATTTAATGATCATTTGATTCTCTTAACAAATAATTTGATTAACAGCTGTGGCAAAATGGTCATAAAATCAAGTGTGACTCACTTAATAATGACCTCACTTAGCAATAGAAAGTCTGGTCCCAATTGTGTTTGTAAATTGAGGACTACCTGTGAGTACCCATTATCTTTCAGAAGCTAGAGCCCATTTTTGGCCCAGAAAAGCTCCAAGTGTCAGTCAACTATTCTGAAAATCAGATGGGATTGCTGGGCTAGGTAAAAACACTTTGCCTGAAAACTTGGCGAATGAGATCCACAGAGTGCAAAGTAAACATATATGATCCCATAATAATCCCTGGGATCTTGGATAAGGATTTCCTACGTTCCTTTTTTGCCAGGATGAATAATTTTATCAAAGGCAATTTCAGAGAAATACACTCTTGTAAGGAGCAGCGTGGTGCCAGGAGGCTGAAGATATCATGCGAATCATTCCAGCTGCAAAATTAACCCTAACTCTGCAAAGGTAATTTTTTTTTTAATCACACAAGTTTATTTTTCTCTTGCAGGAGAAGACTCCAGCCCTTGCATCTGCAAAAGTAACCACTTCCTTAGAACAGAAACCGTAATTTAAAATCAAACTTGTTGTCCTAAACATCAAGGAAACAGAGATGGGTATAATATCACTCAGTCACTCCAGCAGATAATTTGTAATTCACATTCAGACAAACAGACTTCAACATTTTCCATGATAGTTTTTCTGGATTAATTATAAGCCAGACATCAAGGACAAATACGATAAAAGCTTGTGGTAAGATTTACTTTTATGATAGGGCTCTAAATATTTTCCACTTTCAGTTTTACCTGGTCAAAGAAGTAAACTTAGTAATACATACTGCAAACATTCATATTTTTGTATGTTCAGAATAGAAAAAGATAAATACTCAACTCTGGTACTGTTTCCCTATTTTTTAGTATACAACTAAAACTTTTAATAAATAAGCAATAGCAATAACAACACATTCTCCTTATGCAACCCACACTCTGTAATATTTTCCAAACCCCAGTTATTGTGGAGAAAGGAAAGGATACTCTGCAGATGCTCATGGACACTTTTTTCTCCAGTCAGCACCTATAGGAGCAGAGGCAGCACAATTTTGCCAGTGCTTAGACAAAATGCAAGGACTGGTTCACAACCAAATGCACAAACAGTTCACTGAGTCATATCACACAGATGCTGACAAAACGGCATTCATGAGGATCTTTCTCTAAAGCTCAGGACAACTTAATAGCACAAGGGAGATTATCTGGTACTTACAGATCTCCTACCATAAGGCTTAGACTACAAGCCTTGAACAAAATCTTCAGGGCAAACGCCCAAAAGAATATTTAGCAGACCCTCTTGCACAAAATCACATGGATAATTTGTGAGAGAATGTGTGAGAGAGAGAGAGAGAGAGAGCATAACCTGGAAGTACAGATAGGCAGTCTTGGTTGAGGAACTAAAGATAGGTGGGTATACATTTGAAGTCAAGGACAATCTGTATTTTTCAAACAAGACTGGCTATCTGTCCTTCAAGAAATACTTCAAATCCATATTCCTCTAGGTCAGGGGTGGGCAATTATGGCTCCCTCATGACTCGTGGACTTCAACTCCCAGCATGGCTGGCTCAGGAATTCTGGGAGTTGAAGTCCAC
>JAEANM010025415.1:0-10946 GCA_017656035.1 Myanophis thanlyinensis | reverse complement strand
AATTACAGGCCTCTCTCATCTTTTTAAGTGGGAGAAATTGCACAATTGGTGGCTGACTAAATACTTTTTTGCCCCACCATAATTATACCATGGGGGGGGGGAAGCCTTGTTAATTGCATGGGTGTTTTCAAGTGATAACTATTTGAGTGATTCATATATTCTTAGGAGTTGGCTAAAGCAATGCTGTTGTCCATGGTGGAAGAGATGTGTTTTCATATCATTTGGAGTCTGTGAACAAAGCATAGAATTTGAGATAGCTTTTGTAACTCTTAGGCTCACTGTACCTTACCGGGCTCTTGGGAAATGGATCCCACAAGACTTTGAACATTCAAAGCGACAAAGCACATCTATACTCTAGAAGGAACCATTGCATTTTTGCCCTGCTCATGACTTCCAATTCTGTTCTTTGCGTATTTATTCAGAAATGAATCCTGTGACATTCAGAAAAAGTTATTGTCAGGGAATGGTACACAAGATTGCAACTTGAGTTGATTAAATCTGCTGCTATTAAATGTATAATGTAAAAATGTAACAGACTTTATAATACAAAGAGAAAAGAGAGAGAGATAGCTTCCTCTAAAACTCCTTCCAGTGACAATAGTACATTTTTCATTTCTTTACATTTTGCTTCCTATTTTATTTTCATTTCTAAAAGTAAAAGACACAGATACAAGATTTCTCCTTTCATTCTGATCCTCAAAGCACTGCTGGAAGCTCTTTAGTAATGTTGCTTCGGTAAAATTACATTTTACTGACATCTTTTTCTTTTAAGCAAAAAGCAAAAGATCAACTTTTTTTTTAAGACTAATCAAACCGAAGGTCTATGGAGATTCTCAGTCAGAACTGAAGAAGCTT
Source organism: Myanophis thanlyinensis (assembly GCA_017656035.1). Lineage (NCBI taxonomy): Eukaryota > Metazoa > Chordata > Lepidosauria > Squamata > Homalopsidae > Myanophis > Myanophis thanlyinensis. The sequence goes on along the minus strand of JAEANM010025415.1, from coordinate 10,091 downwards.
CTTGGATGAAAAGCTAAAAGTCTTCAAGGAAAAACAAAGTCCAGTTGCCTTTTGAATAATCACCCTTGGGACAATCAAACTGAAGGGGGAGACGAGACTTGGTGAAACTGTTTCTCAAGCAATATTGACAACCCTGAAAATTTTCCAAAATGTCCCTGCCTCAGTAGCCTGAACTGATAGGGCAAATCATTCATATTCTTTCATACTTTCTCCAAATTACTTTTGATATTTTGCGCCTTTTCTGGAACCATGTGAATAGTCAAGAATATTTGGCTCATTTCTCTGTTGCATGACATACCGGTAAGGAGGGATTTAAATTTATGTTGAAACTTAAAAAGATTTTTTTGGGAGAACTAAGGAAAGCAGCCATTGTTCTCACTTCTAAATTTGTGGCAGGTCTTCAAAATGTCCTATAGTTTATTAGCAAAAGGGCGGAGTATTCAGATCTGACTCGGAAAGAGGTTTTGATTTGGTGTGGGCATACTTGTTTTACCAGTTGGCAGTTCCTTGAAAGAAATATACAACTCTATACAGAAATAGAGTTCAGGAGGTGTTAAGGAGTTGGTAACAGGTTGGTGACATGTGGTTGCACTGTTGCTGCCTTTTTAATGCTTGCTTAACTCCAAACATACTATTTTCTGAGCCTATGCATTTACTGTGCAAGCTCAGGAAAAAATGGTAAAGTAAGTGTACTCACACTAGATCCAGAGCATGTTTGCCTCTTCAGACCCAAACATTCTTTGCTTCTATAATTTAATCAAAAGTTACACCCAAGCACACAAAACACTCAAACACATTACAACAGGCTCTGGAGCTCCCTTTCATTGTCTTGGCTTGCCTGTTGGCTTAGAAACTTTAATTGCTTATTACCTCAAGTTATGTTCCATGAAACCTAAGCATTTGAAACCATATATAATTTAGATTATATTTCCGAACTTGCAGTCTTAAGGCTCTGATGAAAAGTAGGCAAGCATATTGCTGAATGGTAAGGAAAGGATTTAACATCATTGTGGGATTCTACCGTATCCCCATTTCCAGGTTACCATCTATGACTGCTTCTGGTCAAATGATAAAAAGTTCTGCCATTCTTCTGTGAAGAAGATTTGAAGTGTTTCTGTGACCTTCCTTCAGAGAACAGGACAACCTTTAACTCATTTAGGAGTTAAGGAGAGGACAAAGAAAAAGATGGGAGGAAAACCTCTGACATTCCTTGAAAGGGGTAAGACCGTTGCACTGTGAGAAAGCGCCTTTTGCTCCCTGAAAGAGACTAAGGAGAATCTACTTCCCACAGGCAATGTGGACCCTAAACCACAAACTTTAACAACCCAGGACTAAATAGTATTCCCATAATCTACCTCCTTCAATCACTCCCTAACTTATTCTCCTTCCCTGTCTATACTATTCTCTTGCCTTACTACCTACGGTCGCGAACAGTCGCATACACATTTCACTGCATTTCGTACCACGTATGACTATGTATGTGATGAATAAAACTTGATTTGATTTGATTTGATTTGATTTGAATAATCACTTTCTAGTCCAGGAGCATCAAACTCAAGGCCTGGCGGCTGGGTCCACATGCGGCCCTCCCGAGCTCTGTTTTTGCTAGCTGAGGGTCGCAAGAGGCTGTCACAGCCAAATGTGGAGCTAAGGAGCCCATTTTCGCTGGCAGAGTGCTTGGGCCACCATAGGCGCCCCTGACATGAGTGATGTCAAGCTAGCCATGCCCTCTGGCCATGCCCCCTCCCCTCCCGCCCCCCAAAGTCAAATGCAACCCTGATGCGTCCCTCAGTGAAATCAAGTTTGCCAGCCCTGTTCTGGTCCCTAGAAAGTGAAGAATAGGGATGTGCACATTTTAAAGGAGTTTAGGTTAAGTTGAAGGATAATGTATTTAGCTGGGAAAAAGAACTGAGGGTTGCATCATTTAATTGATGGAATTATTTTTCATAAATTGTATTGATGGTAGTTTCAATTGCCAATTACATAAGGCTTAGATAAATTAATAGAGGATAATTCTCTTTCCAACCTATTAGTCAAGATGGCTGTAGATTACTTCCACAATCAGTTGATTACTAATTGAGTAGGAGAGCAATGGAAAAAAGGGGTATTGCTGCTTGTGAGCTTCCCAGAGACATCTGGAGAGTTCCTGTTGTAAAGCAAGTGTTCTTCTCCTACAGGCAATGGTTGGGTGTGCCCATCACTGACTAATGCTTTCCTTAGCCAGGATTTTTTTGAATAAATCAGAATTAGCCGGGCTTATACCCAACTCGCTAGGCCAAAACTAACTAAGTTGTTATGGATAAAATCTGTGTCCCTTTTAAATATGAATGGAGTGTGAACTGACAATCTCATATGAATTTATGCCTCTTTTTTTCTGCCTTTTCATGCATTTCATGCATTGTGTCACACTGAATTTCATGACGTCTTACGAGTTGGCTTTGGGTGGAAGCATATAGATGCCCTGGGCCCTTTTCCCCTGGCATTCCTCTGGAAGTCATAATGCAGGGACTTTGTAGTGAGATCCTTGGCACTCTTATGGGTACTAGTTTGTTATTGTTAGATTCTCCTGACCCATCCCTGCCTGGGTTATTTTTAAAAAAAAATCCTATTGCAAAGTCTCTTCCTTCCTTTGTTTTGTTGCTTTTGGAAAACTTTCAGACATTTTTTTTTTTTTTACACCCTTCTTTTCTGTGGTTCAGCGAGACTCCACAAGCTCTTCAGTTATCTCATTGCTTCCAGCTTTCCCAGGCTTGCTCCTGCTTAGGCAATTAGAAACTGTTGGTAAATTACAAGTCAGAGCTTTGAAGTGAAGAGAATCCATGCTTTTGCCTCTGCCTTCACTGCAGGCAGGAGCATTTTATGCTCTGGCAAAACCAAAGCAGGCTTTATGCCAGGATGGAACTGAGCATCTGTGCAAGAAGTGCTAGGAAGAGTAGCCAAGCAAAACCATAAGACTTTTATAAGGCCCAGATAATAACTGAGGAGAGGAAACTTCTCTACAACGGAATCATTGTTATTGAAAATATCTATGAAGTCAACCTTGTCATGTTAGAAGTTGTTTGAAAATATTTCACCAATTTAGACTTAAGTTCCTATCATTCCTGTCTGCAATATTGGCAAATTATTATGTGAGCCCCAAATTCCTTTGATGAGATCTCAATTATGGGAATGCTGCTATAAGAACAAAGTACACGTGGTGCTGACATTGTGCAACTTGTGGTTTAAAAAAAATTAACTGATGGGTAATGAATGTCTAGCTCTTGTTATCAGGGCTCCTTTCATGCCTCAAGTTCTGCATATTCCATAGGAGAGCAGGTAGATGACAGGAAGCTTAAAGTTCCTTCACACATTTGTACTTACTTGCTTGAAATAATAAACTCGGTTTGAAAAATGTGGATGGGCGATTAGTTGCAAGAATTGGAACTGGCAGCCATGTTCCATTTTGAGACGCAAAATGGTTCATCAGATGGAGAACAGTGGATTAATTTGCTTTTTTATTTGTCCTGTTTCCAAAACTATTTTTGCAAGTATAGTATACTGAACACCAAGCAGCAGTTGGCAATATGTTGTGTTTACAATGTTTGTCTGAAAGGAGGATGACCCTAAATTTAAAAATATTGCAAGAACAGAAAAAAAATATCAACAAAACTTCTGTACCTTCTGCTATATTTTATCTGCAGGTATGTATACATGTATATTTATATCAACTAACAGAAGCCAAATTCAAAAAAAGAGAGAAGAGAGAAAAGATGAGAGAATATTGAATGGCAATGAAGCTAAGGAAGAGATACAGAGAAAGGGAAGGAAAGAACAGGAAGTCTTTCTTGACTTTTATTGAGGGTTTATCTTCGCTGGGACAACAATTCTTAGTCTTTGGCCCAATCTTTAAAGACATCAAGACTTTGCAGCAGTGGTGTTGGTAGTCATTTCTTTCCCCTGCCCATTTCTTTTTCCCCTGATCTCCGCTTGAATTCTTATCAATGCTCCAATTCTCAGATAATCTTTTGTGAATCTTTCTTGTCAGTACTTTTTCTGTCACTGTGGTTATCGTTTGTGAAAACTTTACATTGATTAAAAAACTACACACACACATAAGTTAAAAATTAAAAATTGGAGAACAAGCCAAGCAAGACCTTATCCAATTACTTGTCCTTGACAGTTATGTAAACCAAAGGGTTTAGTTAGGTGTTAAAAAAAGAATTTCCCGTAACCCAGCAGCAGTGGTGCTATTCAGCCTAGTCACACTGGTTCTACCAAACTGGTAGCGGCAGCGATGTTTGGCCCTGCCCACCCACTCCTGTCCTATATCCCTTTTTTTTCTTTTTTGCTCACCTGAATTGTGTCTAATAGCTGTTTTGCACACCTCCGTATCCTTCCCAATCACCCGGGTTGCCTCCAGTAAGAAAAAAATGTACACTTTAGAAGCTGTGCAGATGGGTCGCTTGCGCGAACCGGTAGTAAAACCGGTTGCATTCCACCACAGCCCAGCAGACTAAGAGATTGAATAATTATTAGTCAGTCAATGTATTGTACTTTCCATGTTTCTCCATCCTCCATTGGTGAGATAGTGAAACATGTCGGGACAGAAGGAGGTGATTCCTATGATATCCTCCCAACATTCTTCTCTGGTGGCCATTCAGATTTCGAGAGATAAGGCTTGGCAGCCTCTGGAGCACCATACCCAGTAGAGAAGTTGCTAAACTTTGGGCAGAACATATAGAGTGAACTTTCTTGAGCTACATGATATTGTTCTGCATGTTCTTGGATTTCTGAAGCCAACATAATGTTATGGTTAGAATAATTGAAACTGGAAGAATGAAATTCTGAATCTGAGTAGTTGGCTCTACTAATAGAATCACCTACTATTTCTTAGCTTAGCTTACATCAAATAACAGTTTAGGAAACGAACTGGGATGGGAGAATCTTATTGCCCCTCTTGCAGGATGGCCAGGATATGATTTTGATAAAACACATCAGCTGTAAGTAGCTAATGGGGCTTTATTTAGCCTTCTTCCTAATATAATAATTAAAGGCTGCATCTCTCAGAAACTTTGGCATGCTGAGATCTTAAGCACAGTTAATTGGAAGCAAACTTTTTTGGCATCAGGTTAATGTGTAATGTAAATATGTATTTTAAATTGTGGTGTTATAAAAGCTGGATTGTATGAACCACACTGCAGCTGTTTCTGTGCAGATTTATTTTTTAATTCCATGTGCACGGCAGGTTCAGGACTACCGCTGATAATTCTGAAGCAACACATATGGTGTCTACCCTTTCCAGGCCAAAGCTGCCAGTGAAAACAGAACTATTCATGCAAAGAGCTCAGACACACACAAGTGTGCCACTGGGAAATGAACCCCTCTAGGAGAACTTGTAGACTGCAGAATGCTGCTCTTTGCCTGTGGGGAGAACTGGCTGAGCTAAAGCAGATCTTCCTCTCAGATATTGTGGCTGTCAGATTTAAGTCTGGTCATCTTCTACAAAGGCTTAGATAACAGATGAATACATACTGATTTCGAAGGAAATGGTAGCAGAATATTTTCTCTGTACTGTAGTATTCTTTTTACTTGGGAATTGTCTGTTTTTATATACTATTATTACATTTGTGTTTTGCTTTTCTTCTAGGATGGAAATCATATCTAAGCAGAATTGTAGCTGTCTGGGGAAAACTGAGGTTTAAAGGGCAACACACCAATTCTACAAACAAGTAGTAAATTAGGATGGTATATAGTAACAGGCGCGCAAAAGGCTTATTTGCAATCAAGGGCCTTTTAAATTCACTCATGCCCTGTTGTAAATTTTTATTTCCTTTTTTAAAAATAAACTTGTTAGCAATATTGGGCTGTACACACAGTTATGCCGCTGATGAGTTTTTCTTAGACTTCTTTTTGGCTGGATTAACATTCATGGCTCATTTTAAATGGCTCATTTTATTATTTAGGTCAATCTGATCATTGCTGAACAAGTTGTAATATTTTTGGAATTTTTTTAATATGCATTCTATTTCACTGATGTAATCTGTGATTGAAATAAACTTGTAATCAGTTGGGAACAAAAGTAATAGTTTCCATCATTGAAATAAAGGTCTAAAGCAGTAGAGGCAATACTTACAGGACTGAATGGACAATTCAGCAACATGTCAGAGCACCAAGAGTGAGTCTAAACATTGTAACATTGAATCTTCCTCTACACTATTTTTTTGTATGGAAAGCATAGTTCAGAGTATGTCTATGTCACAATTATCTCGTGCCTTTTCCACATTTGGGAGGCCCTTTAGATTATCTCCTATGCCCAAGTTACTCGCAATTGTACTATTGCAATACATTCTATGTGGGGCTGCCTTGGAACAGCTGCAACTGGTTTTTCCACACGAAATGGAGAGTGACGGGTACTCTTTGTTATGCCTGAGTGTCATTGCTACTGTATCAATTGCACTGAATTTGAAGTCCTGGAACAATTCAAGAGGGATCACTTGCATCAAGATATTTCTGTCTGTCTGGTACCCTTGGACAGAGTGGGTGTGCTGCAAACCCCTCCACCAGTGGTGGGATTCAACTGGTTTTACTACCAGTTCGATGAGCGCAGTATCTGCACTGCCACGTGGCTTCAAAAAAAAAAAAGGCTACTAAGCTTACCTGAGGCAGCCAGGGTGAATAGGAAGGCTGCAGAGGTGCGCAAAACAGCTGTTCCGCACGATTCAGCTGAGCTAGAAAGAAAAAAAATACGGACCCTAAACCAAACCACAACAAACCCAGGAGTATAAAGTATTCCTATAATCTACCTCTCTAAACCACTCCCTAACTTATTCTCCCTCCCTGTCTATACTATTCTCTTGCCCTACTACTTTGGTTTGCGAGCGGTCGCATACACATTTCACTGCATTTTGTACTATGTGTGACTGTGCATGTGATGAATAAAATTTGATTTGATTTGAAAAAAGGGGATATAGGACAGGGTAGGGCGGGGCCAAATGCTCTTCGCTACTGCCAGTTCACTAGAATCTGTGCAACCAAACTGAATACGACCACTGCCCTCCATTAATATTGCCATCTTGTGTAACCAAGAGTACCTTCTATGACAAAGAAGTACCTTCCTGCCTTCTGCCCAGAGACAACCAGGGCTCCTAGTCTCAGAACATTCCAGAAAGCCCTAAAGTCCTGGTTCTGTTTCCAGGCCTGCGGTTCAGGTATTTTGTGGAGGAGGACAGTGTTTCTCTGGATGTTATTGATGTGGTTTTTTTGTCTGGGCAGTCATGTCTATTTAAATTACGTATTCTTTTAAAAATATTGTAAGCCACCCAGAGTCTTTTTGAAGTTGTATGGCCGCAATTAAATTAAACCAAGCTAAATTAAATAACATACAAATTCCATAAAAGGTCACATTATATCTTTTAGAATAGTGCTTCAACAACCTCCCATAGCAACTCTAGAGGAAAATGGATGTTCTGGGTGTATTTATGGTAGAGTTACCTTTCCCCCCTACCCCATAATTCTATTCTAATTTTATTTATTATTTGTTTATGTTATTTGTTTATTCCAATTTATATAGCTACCTGCCTCAGTTTCATGATTTGGTGTGGCTTACAAGCAAATATATCTAATTTTCTCTCTATGACAGCCTTGATCTAGCATGTTGTTGGGGAAAAAGCACATTCATATCTAATTTGCTTTCTAGAGCCTACAGTTCTATTTTGTCCTTAAAGAGTTTCATGTATCAATAGGCAAGGATTCAATATATTTTTCTATATTCACCATACCAAAGAATTTTCCAAACTATCTTAAACAACTGACTGCTTTCAAAATAAGACAAAGCTCAATTTCAGCCAAGGCTGTCACTTCCTCTCCTCTCTTGTGTTTGATCCTTGGGAAGGATTTACGTAGTGCCATTTGTTGTCATTGTAGTAACAACACACCAGTTTAAATACTCTTTTCCTGGTATAACTTCTGATTTCTGTTAATATGTTTCCATGTTGCACTAAACCAGGAGTGGGCAATTATGGCTCCTTCATGACTCGTGGACTTCAACTCCCAGAATGGCTCAGGAATTCGGGGAGTTGAAGTCCACGAGTTATGAAGGAGCCATAATTGCCCACCCCTGCACTAGACCATGTTGTTAAAAAAAATTAAAACACAGTGACTGGGTTCACGCAGCTTGCTTAACCCAAATCCAGCCACAGAGTGGATTGACACACAGGCAAGCTCTGGATTGCATCTGTCTCTTGCATCCCTAAATGCTGCCAAAATTGAACTCCAAAATTGCCAATATTCAGTGGCACAATGCAATGTTTAGCCTCCCAAAGGGTTGCAAAATAGGTGTGTTAAGCCTCTGCATTTTTTTAAATCAATGCTATGTCTTCAGGATAAATCATTGTGACCCTCAGAGGCTCCCAAAACTTGATACTTAATTTATTTGGCCAAGTGTGGTTAGACACGCAAGGAATTTGTCTCTGGTACAGACTCCCACACTTAATTGGTTTTATGAATTCAGCTAGTGTTGTGCAAAGAGGGTTTGGGTAAAATACTCACCAGTATAATGACTGTATATAATAAATCTCTAGTCTACATGATATTCATGTATTTAATAATTGGTTATCAGAGAACTTTATCATTACCACTATTTTATTTCTGCAGATACATTTGTTAAAAAAAAGAGAGAATATGTTCCTAAATAATTTTTTTAAAGAAATGTGCTGTTGGATAATTACATTTAATTAGTTTTCATATTATGTATCCTGCTCTACTTTTATTCTAGTGGCTAAGAGACAAAGCTGTAAAATATGAAAACAAAACAAAGCAGTCATTTCAACAAAGCCATTTCTGCCAGAGACACCCCCACCCCATAGCTGCTGTTTTGTATGATGTGAATGTATTGCATATAAGTAATTCAAGTACCCATAATCCTTGGCATGACTGCTTCACTTTTAGCATTGTATCTTGATGGTAATAATGCGATTTGCATACATATGGTGCATTGAAGATCCTGACATTCTCTGAAAAGTCAGACGAGCGCCAATGATTTTGGAATAACCCTTCTTTAGAAATCGCATATCTTCATATGCATGAATTACGGAACTAAGTAATCCTGTTTCCATTCAGTGGAGGCACCATCCTTTATGTCTTTTTTTAAGCATTACCAGTGAAGGCAGCCCTTGCTGGCTATTGCTTTGCTTTCTATTGCTCCGTTCCTCCTTCCCATTTTCTCATTAAAGTTTACGGGAACTGAAAATGACAGTAAGATGGCTACTGACTGGAGTATGATTTGTGTCACAAGGTGTAGAGTCCTATTGGGAAAGTATGGGTAGGGGGGAGGTGGAGAAATGATAGGTCTGCTCTAATCTGGAGGCGTCTAGGCCAGAGGTTACATCAGCCCCAAAGGTCAGGGATGAAGCCGCTTACAAAAGAACTAGAAGGACTGGTAAATTTGGGAAGCAGACATGCGGTACACCCTTCTGCTTTGAGTGCCAAAAAGTTCATTTTTGCACACCAGCTGCCGTTTTTTTCATTTGCCATCTTCCCACGGGGTGTTCAAGCAAGCTGCCTCTCTAGATTGGCTCTGTGTGTATCTGTAGATTTAGCATGTCTTGGCAAGTATGCCTTGTGTCTCCTGAGAACGAGTCACCTATGGCTTACCTAAGCAGTAAGAATCGTAATGATCCTTTGCATTCCGTAGGCAATCAGCACAACACTGCCAGCCTAGTGAAAACTTACTTGAGTAATTTGTTCTATGTTATACTTCTGCTAAGGCAAAAGGAACATTTGGCATGAATGCAAATCTTGCTGCCCAGGCCACTGGAATGAGCTCTGAAATTAAGTCTAAAATGGATACTGAGCAAAGGTCTCAAAATGATAGCGAAATGATGATTTTGAAGCCGACTCATGGCAGATGTTTTTGCCTGAATTCTCCAGTATTGAATTCTTCCTCTTCCTTTCTCTTTCTGTCCTAGGCCAGTATGATTTATTTATTTATTTATTTAAATTTATATACCGCTCCATCTCCCTGAGGACTCGGGGCGATTCACAGCAAGTAAAAATAGATAAACACAATTTAAAAACCAGTATAAAACAATTAAATTAGCTGAGATTTAAAAAAT
>JAEANM010025414.1:0-10946 GCA_017656035.1 Myanophis thanlyinensis | reverse complement strand
ATAGTAACACAGGCAGAGATTCCTGTATCAAACTATTGAGTGTTTGTCTGGATATTTGCAGCCCATACTACATATGGAAGGACATATTTGCAGATGATTAAATCTCTAATCACTAATATGTGAAATTAATATTTTATTCATTATTGGCACAAAAGATCTCAGGCTTTGTCTCTTCTTCCTTCCTGCTGTCTATGTAAGTGCCATTTTTTATGCTTTAATACTTGCAAACATAAAGGCATTAATCTTTAATTGGCAGGGTAATCAGTTCAATCTGAGTAATCAATTATAATTGCTGAAGCTGAAGGCTAAGGACCATTTTGTTTCATGAATAATGTTGCATGAGGAATAGAAAAGAAAATATGTTTAAAAGTCTATAAAAATAGAGTTAGATTTGGTTATGCTTTACTTCATTCAGCTTCTAAGCAAAAGAAACTGTTTTGAGATTTGTTCCTATACAAACATATTTAAATACAATTTCTTAATTGTACAATTAGTTAAAACACTATCAATTAAGTACAATAATTTAATTGATTAGAAGCCCTTGTTAGCATTCATGCTTCAGCAAATGAATCGGAAAGACATCATACTTGTATTATTCTCCATCTGGTAAAGTGTCAGTTTTGAGCGTTTTATGAAATAGACTGTTGCCAATGATAGCTCATGCCAGAGAAGCCAGTCAATCCCTCTCTGGTGACACTTAAAAGTTTTCTGTCCTTACAAACCAGCTCTTGATCTATATTAGTATTCTCATTGTCTTTCAGAGAACTGCCTGGCCTTTGAGGGTGTGAAAAGTAGGGGTGGAACAAAGGGACTTTTCATTTGGTCCTCCTCTTTAGCCATAACTCTGGTCTAAATGGTCCCAAGTTCACATTTGAAGCAGTCTTGCCTCTGTCCACCATTCAGGCACAGATGCTCTTAAAACAGTCATAACCTATGGTAAAGAAATGCATGACCTCCATCCGGTCCAGTGATTCAACTGCAGAGCAAGAGACTTCCCATGTGGTTTGCTTGGTCCTTTGGAACATTCCTTTGGAACAAATTGCCCCCGGAGATCTGGATCATCGCAGACCTGTGGACCTTCCGGCGTGCACTAAAAACTTACCGTACTTGTTCCAACAGGCCGGTCTGGCTTAGTATTAATTAACGGGGGTTTTAAATTGGTTTTTAAATCTTATAATTTTATTTTTTTTTATTCAACCACCCATTTAATTCTTTTTAATTTGTTTTTAAATTGTTATTAATTTATTGTTTTTAGATGGTTATACACCGCCTCGAGTCCCTTTTTGGGAGAGGGGTGGTATATAAATTGAATAAATCTATCTATAATCTATCTTAGTCAAAGATCCAGAAATTGAGTGACAAAACGAAATAATATTCTTTCTACTAAAAGTTTGCAATAAAGAGAAATGATCCCATACTCTGTTCCTGTATTTAAAGTTCTTGCAGAATTTCATCAAAGCTGTATTGTATCTTTGAAATATTCCAGAACCTGATTTGGCATTAAAAAAGAAAACAAACTTTGAATATGATACATTCCAATAGAAGAGAATATATGTAGCTCAGATTGAATTGTGAAGCAAGAGTTCGTTCTGATCTTGGTTGTTTGCTTGCCAGGCATTTCTTTACCATAGGTAACATCATCAGTGTGAACATGTTGGGGTTTGGTCCCTGTTTATGTACAAAAACTTGCTCTATCTGTTTTGGTTGGAGGCATGTCTTCTTAGTAGTTCCTTGATTAGAGTATTGCTTTCTTATTGACTGGAGACTGTTTGCCTGGTGTTAATCCCTGCATAACTGGATGTTGCCTGCTACAGAGGATATATTCTGGTCTTTTTGTTTCCTTCTTAGCATTTTCATTCTCTCTTTTGAATGGTGGGTAAATACGTTTATTTTATGTGTCTATTGATGGCTGATTTATCCGAAAGTCAAACTTCCAGGTATTCCCAAGGATTTTTGGATTTAGCTTGATTTAAGATGCGCTCACTTTCCTAGTTGAAACTATGGCTGAGCTGTGAGATTAAGGAGTTTTTATTGTGTCTTCTGACAGCTAAATTCAAATTCAAACCTTTATTGTCAATGCACAACATGTGTGCACTGAAATTGAATGAGCCTCCATTGGTGCAACCACACAAAGCACAGATACACAGAACACAGTTAGTTGATGTTCATGGATGCACTGTGCTTGTCTTCTGTCTGTCTGTCTGCTCTACATAGCGGCTATTACAGTCCTTAGACTGTGTGTGGTAATATAGGTGACTTTTTCTTAGACTCCTGAGTCTTTTAGTTTACTTAAGATGTTTTGGAGACCTTTAGTTGGTTTGTGTGCTATGGTAATTCCATGTGATTGTAATAGTCTGTTGATCGTTTCTGATTTGTTTTTGATGTATGGTTAGTGTATCAGTACAAACTCGGGAATGTTAGAGAAGTAGTTGTAGATTTTGCATAAAGCAGCAGGAATAATTTAGATTCACCCAGAAATTCTATCTTATGTAATCATTTCTGTTCTCACAAGAAAGAGACAAGATCTTTGTTGATATCATTTAAAAACAATTGAGAAGTCAAAACACTGATCTACTACACATTATCTGGAGGTCTACCAGCAGATATTCTACTCATTGCTAGCATAACAGAAGCAGTATGGAAAATGTCACATTGGCAGATATACAGCCTTAGTTGTTCGTGAAAACAATTTTTCTCTCTCTACCAACCACTGTAGACGATCATGCCTACCTCTGCTTTATATGATTTGTGTTGGATTCATTGGACTTCTAATTCTCAGTCATGTAACTATAATATGTGCTTTTCAGGTCACCAACATTAAGAAATCTTGGTACACAATCTTGAAATGGGATGTACTGATATATCTCTGAAAGTATTTCCATTCACCTTTCAGTTCTGGTCATGAAAACAAATTCCTAGATTAAGCATGATTAATCAGCAGATTATTTAGAAAATGTTTAGTTTTCTGAATCTTATTTTGCTCTACTTCTGGATCTTGCCATCCTAATCCCTTTTCCTTAGAAAGTGATTCTGGAATTAAGATCTTTTTTTCTGGGTACATTGGAAACAATGGGAGCACAGTGTGGAACAGTGAGAGCATTATGAAACAAAATAAATGTGCTGAGTTTTGATATATATTTATATCAAATAAGCATGGGATATCTTTTTTCCACAGAAATCTTTTTTTTAAACACATTCCAATATGGCCTGATTAGGTAACAAAGGAGCACCATTCCATTATAATATTGTGGAACAGAAATTCGTAGCAAATTATGAGTTTTGCATGTGAAACTGGAGGCTGAAAAAAGCACAAAAATAACAGCAATATAACATTAATGTTAAACTGGAAACAAATGAAATTAAAAGGAAGTATATTAATTATTTGTTATTTCTTTCAAACTAATCCTTATAACATCCCTCTGAGATAAATTAAACTAAAAAAGGTTAGCCAAGTTAATGTTGTTCTATAGCTAATCTCCCTCTCAACATCTCCTTGCCTTTATCACATGGATCTGATGACAATGGAGTGGCCCATATTAAAATGCTTATCAGTGAACCTGTCCAACTTTACATTCAGATGTTCAATTTAGTATAGAAGTAATGGTGAGCAACTCTTTCCCACTCCTGCTTTGTTGATACATATGAAGAGGCAACTCTACCTTTACAGAACATTGTCTGCAACTTCAATCTTTGTATTCACATGAATTACAACTCTCCGCTGTCAGGATTTGAACTTAGTTGGAAGCCATCATGGACTGCGAAAAAGGCAGATGGGAGAAATTTGAATTATGGTGCTGGAGATGACTATCATGCATCCCACAGACTGCAAAAATCACAAACATTCTAGGCTGGATCTCATCAAAAATGCCACTTCAAAGCAAGATCACCCAAGAAAGGCTATCATACTTTGTCCATGTCATGCAAGGGGACTCACTTGAAAAGTCAATCTTGCTGGACGGGATCATTGGAAAAGGAGGAGGGGCTGCTCTAATACTTGTAGGCTGGACAGTGTGGACACTATAAAGGAAAACACTGGAATGAACTTGGGGAATCTGAAGCTGGCAGTGTGAGATGGAAGGCATGGACAGTGCTGTTCTATAGAGTGGCCGAAGGTCAGACACAACTAAATGGCAATGATGGAAGCCCTCAAAGGTACCTTGCAGCATATAAGTGAATGTCTATTTTCCTTTATTAGAACTTAAATAGACTCTCACAGATTACCTGCAGCAAAAGGAAAGATTAAACTGCCCTCCATCCATGGAAGTCTTAAATGAGAATACTGTTAAGCCCTCCCTATTAAAGAAGACAAAGAATCACATTTCAAAAATGACCTCAAGAAAGAAAACCTATTTCAAATCTCCTATTTCAGGAACATCTGTACATTTATGAAATCTTGTCATAACTATTATCTATGAGCCACATAACTTAACTAAACCTGACATGTTTAAAGTGTCTTAGAACAGAGTTGGGATTCAATTGTTCTAAGCTAGGTTGACCAATTCTCTGGCTCCATATACAGTAAATTTCTAAAATTAAGCAACACACCAATGGCTAGACCAGACATTCCAGAAACTGACATTAGACTGTTCTCCAACTTCTATTTCTAACTGTTATGGTTCTGTTACAAGTCAAACCCATTGCTATTTTTAAAAGCCATTCAATGAAACTTACAATAATACCCCATGAATGACAAACTAGGAAAAGAAAGCTCATTGTACTAAGTAACCTAGTTGATATTATATTTGCCAAAAAGAAAGACTAAAATTATTTTTCAAACTGAACCGTTGTTTTGATTGAGACTATGAAAAGGAAATCCCATTGAAGACTTTATCCAATGTCTTGTAATGCCCTTGGCATCAGAGCTTTTATCCCTTGCTACCTCAATTTGTCATCATGGCTCTAACAACATTTCAGGATAATTTGCCCTTTTAAACTTTTAAAAAGTTTTAGAAGGTTGGCAACTTACCACTTACACTTATTATTGAGTTAGAGATAGACAGACTCCTCAGTTCAAGGACATTTCCATTGGAAATGGCTTATATTTCAAGGCTCCATCCGCAGCATAGGTGAAGAACTTGTAGCCCTCTCTACATTATGGATCATTGGTGCCCAGACGATTAGCCAGCATGAATAATCATGAGAGTTTATGGGAATTATAGTGTAGCACATGGAGGACCACAAGTTTCTACCCTAATCCACAGTATAGATATTCCACAACCAATATAATCATGGATGTCTTAGAACAAGGCTTAGCATTCTGCTGCCTTCCAGATGCTTTAAGCTTTAGTTCCCACTAAGTCCATCTCATATCAAAGGATTGTGAGAGATGTAGACCTAGAAATCTAGAGGCGACCAAATTGTCTCTTCCTAAAAAGACCACTGTTCTTATCTCCAAATGCTTCTCTTTCTTGTGAAGAGAAAGTGAAAGAGAAAGTGAAGAGATTTACTTGATCATTTTAAAATGGAATCTTGAGAGGGTGACTCACTAGAATGTCCACTTCCAGCATATAGTGCAAATATTTAATAGTATAGTATCATAATAGTTCCCTCTCAAAAATTGTTTACAGCAAATCCTTGCCATCTACGTATTTGTATATGTGCGTGTGTGTTTGTGTGTATATTTGTGTGTGTGTCTATAACATGACTATACCCCTGGTAAAATTGTATTCCATTCTACACAGGTATTTAATTAGCAAGCTTAATCCTTCCACAGGTTTTGGTTGAAATACAGTGTTTTAGCATATACAGTACATAGCTGGATGTAGTAGATGCCAATTCTTTCAACAAAACTGTTTCTATTAGTGTTGTTAGTATCATTGTCTGCACAGAGTGACTACACAATAGCGTCTTTGTGGAACACTCAGCGGAGATATTTACTCTTCTAAGGACCTTTTCCTGTGTGGGAGTTCCCCCAGTAATTTGGAAAACATAATCCGGGTAAACAAAAATTAAAGAAAATTGAAGTATGAAGATTCTTTAATATTACTTAATTCCGGAGGTTGAACATAAACATTGGAAAAAGGTTATTACTGTTATTTACTTGTCTGTGGTACCTTTGCTTACTGTCTTTTTAAAGTTTATTTTTCTTTATTTGTTACCTAATCAAGGCCACATTCTCTCAGATGAAATAAAACCAACCTGCAAATTGGGGGAGTGGGGGAACAGAATTATCATGGAATTGCAGCCAGTCTGATTTACATGTTAGAAGAAGACAAGATTGTTTAATTTTTTTAAATTCAAGCAGAGTCCAAGCCATTACAGTCCCATTGACATTAATGGGACTGATTGTTTTATTTTATTATTCAACATTAATATAAAAGTGGTAGGGCTATGAATGGAACATGCAACCATTATTTTTATGAGGAAGAGACTAGCTATGGTAAGGTAGATAACGGCTGTGGCTGTGACTGATCCAAGGAGCACCAGTTAAAAAAGATCAGGAAGGAGGTGGGTTTGCATGATCTCAGCCCGAATCTGTTACTGATTAAAGAGAAAATTTTGGTCTAAACAAATCAATAATCTATAAAACAACTTCCAGTGATGCTAGATTTCATATCTGAAACTATGCTGTTAAACCCAAATTGTATCTGAAAGCATTTTATTTACTGGCAGAGTATAGTAAGGCTTTGTTTGTATTACTTGCATAGCTGCAGTAAGCTTGAATATTAAAATAGCCAGAGTAGATTAGATTAGTGTCCATTTATTTTGTCATCTGATTCTTGATATACATCAAATGCCACTGATTGGCTATAAACAGAAAGGGAAAATTACCAGAACTTTGGCATTCAGTTGCCCTCTCATACTATAGAAACTCAACTTTCTATTGGCCTGGTATGAGGGCTTAAAGACCTTTTCCCTAGGAACAAGATACCCAAAAAGAGAGTCATTTAGGAAAGTAAATGATGCATCCAATAATAGTCAATCAATTTATTAAATGGCCCCCTTATACAGTCACGATAATAAATAACTATATAAATAATAATACCTTTTAAGATCTGACCCCATAAAAGAATCCGGTCACCATCATACTCTGGTACAATATAAATCTGAATGAAGTTTAAAATTAGTTTATGCGGTCCACTCCAAAATGTGAAATTTTCTTTTACATTTATTATATTTAGGCCCAGTTCTAATTTTAACTCTTTCAAGAAGTTAAAAAAATTAACTGTATATAAAATTAACTGTATATAATATGGTAAGTAATTATATAACTATATATAATAATATATTACTGTATATAGATTACCTTACCACATTTTAAAGAAAAAAAATCAGACACAACTTCCAAAGGTGAGGTGGATTCTGCTTCCATATTTTCTTCTGCTGATAGTTTGAGGAACTTATCTTTTAAATTCCAGTTCCCCATTTTACATTGAATATCTGACACTTTCTGATTTTAGATTCAGGAAAATGTTCTAAAGTTGCTGCCTTTATATTTAAATATCCATGAAAATGTTCACAAGTTGCTCCCAGTGATACAACAGTAATGATTATTTTAATAAATAGTATTGTTCTATTTCCATAGATCTGAGATTAACCTTCTTTGGGGAAAGTGAAAGCAAGGGTTCAGTTAGTGCAAGTTTCCATGGACTATCATTTCAATGAAGAAATGTTGGGTAATTTATGTGAAATAACATTCCTCAAAGACAGTTTTACTATTTTTAATGGCATTAATTATCTACCACTCTAGATAGGCATTGCCCTGCCTGCTGTTCACAGAGAAGAAGAAGCATACAGAGAGAGATTTAAATCATCTATATCTAGACAACACCCTCATTATGGCCTACAACCAGCGCATCAGAAATTAAAATTCAGGAAAAGCTTTTCATCTATAGAAGATTTACTTCAAAGAATTTGAAAGCAGAAAGACCTATGGAAAGCTACAAAGAACTACTGGATGGAACCAACTGAGGAACTGGCATCTGGAAAGTATGGAGATCATTGAATAGACTGTGCACAGGTACAACAAGATCCAGAGATACGCTGAACAAATGGAGATATCTAGTGGCTTCTGCCCTTTGCAATTGTTGTAACATGCAGACAACAACACAAATATATATCTTTCCATTGTGTCCTGATCAGTGTACACTTGAAGATCTCATGGCACATGGAAGCGTGACAGAACATAATGTTGCTAGTTTCTGGACAAGATCTATTTAACATGTAACATTTTAATCTTGTATTTTAAATTTAAGATTTTATGTCGTGTAGTGTGCTTTAACTGTGATGCTTCTGACATGAGTAAACAAAACAATGGCATTAATTCAGTGTGTCTTTAAGAAACAAGGTTCACCTCCATGTGAAATTCTGGAGATAAAATAGGTGGAAAACAAGACAGACAGACATATGCATACATGATTCATGGTGCTTTTTTTAGCTGTAACAAAAATAACATAATTTTTTAAAAAATAAACAATGGAGGGGGGGAATATAACAAGATTTGTTAGCTAATGAAAAAGATGGTTTGTAAATTATCATCAGCCTTGGAAAGAGAGTAATTAACTCATGAACAGATAGCATTTAAAATCTAGTGTATAAAGTTAAAGCCTCATGAATATATAGTTCTTTTCAGAAATTGAAAAAGATGTAAACGTTCACCAGTAAAATAAATGGGTCCCCTAACCACTAAGTCACAAGATTTTTAAAAAGTTGACCTTCCTTCAGCAAAAATTATTTTTCAGACCATCAACACACTTTTTAAGACCATGCCGCACTTTATTTCAAGCCTTCCTTGTTTCCTGTATATCTCGGAAGACAAGCAGCAAACTGAACTGGCTCTTCACCTTGTCCGACCGAGTGCTGGAGGTGCTTTTTCCATACACAGGGACCGTTGCGCCGGAGTAGCGTCCTGAGCGCAACAAACTGGAGGACACCTGTTGCGCAGGATCGAGTCCGCCAAGGGCGCACCTGGGAGGAGTCGCTGCTCTGCCGCGCAGGTTGGAGGCTTAGAGGCTGGCGGGGGGGGGGAGTGGGAGGGAACGACATGCTCTCTCAACGCCCCTCCCTCCAAATCGTCGTGTTTCCACCAGATTTGCACATCAGTTGCGGGTTTTCTGGCTGTAGCTAAGGCAGTAATCAAACCGGGGGTCTTTGGGCTGAGCGCTTTCAGAGGTGTCCCCTTTCCAAAGGTAAACTCTTAGCGGAACCATCCGAAGGAGGGCTTGGATGGGAGGAGAGAAAATCCCCAAATCCTAGGAAGAAAATAATGTACCTGGTTGGAAGTCAGGCTGAATAGCTTCTCATGCTCTTGAGAGACCCAAGAGTTCCAGATTTTGCCTTTGCCTTCTGTAAAACGCAAAAATGACCCGATCTTCCCAAGTCGGTTGGTCCGGAGGTTGGGCTTTGGGGCCTCGGTTGCGTATAAACGGGATTACCTGGAATCGCAGTATGGTACACCGGACTAACAACAGTGGACAAGAAGACACCACAAAAGGTATAATGAGCACAGCACAAAAAATCATGGGCTGTCCCATAACCCCACTGGAGGAAATAGCCAGATCCCGCTGTCTCAACAGAGTGAGAAAAATCCTCAGGGATGACTCTCACCCAGGACTGCACTTCTTCATACTTCTACCACCAAGCAAGAGATAGAGAAGCAGAGCCAGTTGGACAAATAGGCTGAAAAATAGCTTCTATCCATGGGCCGTCCGACTTCTAAATGCCACATAACACCAGATTAGACTCAGTACAACAGATTCACAGTGACAGTGCAACGTGCAATATGTACATACCGGTGGAATTGTGTGTGTGTGTGTGTGTACACCGTATATGTATGTATCTATGTATGTGAAAATGTAATCAAATCAAAATCAAATCAAATTTTATTCATCACACGCATAAACATACATAGTAAGAAATGCAGTGAAATGTGTTGTCGACCACTCACGAGGTAGTAGGCAAGGGAATACTATATGGACAGGGAGGAAGAGTAAATTATGGAGTGGTTAATAGAGGTAGATTATTTAAGAGGTAGATTAGGAATTATTATAGTCCTAGGTTTGTTATGGTTTGGTTTAGGGTCCCTAGTATGTGGAAATGTGCCAGCCCGGGCATTTCCTGGGGTTAGGGGTTTGTTCATAAGTCTGGAGATGTATTCTGTATCTGAATGTATTCTGTGTTTCTGTGCTTTGTGTGGTTGTACCCATGGAGGCTCACTCCATTTCGCTGCACACACATGTTGTGCATTGACAATAAAGGATTGGATTGAATTGAATTGTAAACCTACATCCTATGTGTGCAGCTCTCCCCTCTGAAAGAACCAGCCTGGTCAATATTTCCCATAAAGAGCTTTTCTAAGAAATGCAAGAGTGGTGGGGAAAGGAGGGAATGCCCCACAACAGCACTTCAGACGCTCGGTTGGCAAAATCCAGATTGTAAACTTCTGCCCCGATCTCCAGGCGGGAACCTCCTCGCTGACTTCTATTCCCTGGGATGTTTTAATAGCAGCCCCTTCATCACCTTGGAGTCTTTTCCTTGAGGAAAGAGGCTGATTTTTAAGCTTGAAAGGCGTCGACAAAATTGATTCACGACCCAGCCACTCTTTCACCCTCAGGAAAGCCAAAGCGGGAGGGGGACCGGGTTGGCATTGCTTGACAGGAGAGCAATAAGGTGTCCCGGGATCCTAAGATAAAGGAGAAGTCGGGGAACGACTTCAAGAAGAGAAGGCGACAAAACACTTCTCGCCAAGGGGGCCTGCAGGGGCTATTTGGCGTCCTCAGGAATCGACCCCTTCTCGAAAAAGGCTTCCGCGGTTTTTTTTTCTTTTTAAGCTGGGCGAGTTTGACTTCCAAGGCATCTGAAGCGCATCTTAATTTTACCGCCTTTCTTTAGCTAGTACAGTGTTTCTCAACCTTGAGAACTTTAAGATGAGTGGACTTCAACTCCCAGAATTCCCCAGCCAGCATTCGCTGGCTGGGGAATTCTGGGAATTGAAGTCCACTCATCTT
>JAEANM010025412.1:0-10946 GCA_017656035.1 Myanophis thanlyinensis | reverse complement strand
GATCCCTCTGACAGTTACTGCTATTAAGCCTGGTTTCACCCAGTCTGTATGTCTACTTTTGGTTTTTCTTGCCTAAGAGTAAGACTGGGAACACCTGGGAGCATGCTGGAGTCTTGCCTCTCGAGAAAGGAGCCCGGAGGCCGATGCTGGCTGACCTTCCCAGGGATCCCCTCACCCACCTTCTCGATTTCCTCCAGCGTCTTGTAGTACTTGGCTTCTGTTTCTTGGATTTCTAACAAGCAGCAGTTCCTCTTGTCATCTTCCGTCATGCCCATTTTCTACAGGAAGCAGCACACAAAAAAATTGGCACCCCCAAAGCCCCGGATGGAACGAGTCAGCATTCAGATCAAGGATGCCCAGCTTTGAGCTGGCTCTGGGGATGGCGGGCAGGGACAGTTCCCACCCCGCCTGCAGATGTGGTCCTGGGATGGAGAGGAAGGATTTCCCCACGGGCTTCCACTGGTCCCCATCGGCATCACTGAACTACTCATGGGAGGCATGGGATCATGATGCCGGGCCAGATATCGAGCTGAAGGATCTCCTGAACCTTGGGCTGCATCTAAAGCAGCAAGACACAACAAGGCAGGGAAGATCTGGAAGGATGGAGCTCCAGGAAGCTCACAGAGATCCATTAGCAGGGGGAAGAGAGGGGCCGAATTATTTTCTACTGAAAGATGGAGAGGTTCCCCAAAAGGGAAAGGGTGAGGGTTGGACGGCACAAGGGCAGGCTGAAGAAGGGTTGCCCCCACAACTCAGGCAAGGCCTGAGAGTCCACTCCTCCCTGCTGGACATCCTGGTGCATCTCCCTGCTTGTGGCCTTCATGATGGGGGAGGCACCCTTGAGAGGGCCAACCTATATCGTCATTCCTTGGAAGAGATTCAGCTGTGGCCTCTTGGCAAGGACCAAATCCCAACCATCTGCCTGGAGCTGAAGCCATCCAAGTTGAGGGTGGCCATAATGAAACACAGAGGAGGGTGAGAAAGATCAGCTGAGATCCAAACTCATCCTCAACTATCAGGAGGGAGGGGTGGAAATCAGGTGTTTATTTATCCACCACAGCAGCAAGCTGTGCCTTCAGCACCTACTACCAGAAAGGTGATTTCCACCACCCCATGTTATTTCCCAGTCAAATTCTTCCAGGTCAGCTATCCAAAGATGAGGATGGACCTTGGAGAACTGGTGGATTTATCAGTGAACAAAGCAATGCTCCAAAGCATTCAGTAGAAGGCAATTCTTCTGCAATTGTTCTGTCTCTCTTAGCATGTGCCGTATTTTTCGGCCTATAACACACACCTGAGTATAAGATGCACCTAGATTTAGAAGAGGAAAACAACAACAACAGAAAGTTTTTTGCCTCAGCCTGTCCCATGTTGGGGCCTTTTTTTGGCCTGTTTTCAAGGCTTTTTATAGCCTCTCCCCCTTTTTGCCCATTTTCAGAGCTTTATTCGGCCCATTTTTAAGGCTTTTTTCAGCCCATTTTTGAGGCTTTTTTGGCCTGTTTTTTCCCCCCCCCAAAAAAATAGCCCTAAAACAGGCCAGAAAAAGGCCCAAAGACAGGGCGTGGAGAGGCCTAAAAAAAGGCCAGTGGGTGGGCGGGGCTTCAGCAACATTAGCTGTATAAGACGTACAGACATTTTCACCCACTTTTGGGGGGGAGGGAGGTGAGTCTTATACGCCGAAAAATACAGTAACTATGATATTGTGTGAAGGGTGGAAAACGGACAGAATAAGGGCCCACGCAGAAGGCCGAGTCCAATTTGGCACATCGGGAACGGTTCTCATGGCAACTACCAGTAACATCTAGGAGGCAACTAGAGAAGGATTTCAAGCCATCCTTCCAAGAGGGTGAAACTGATCGGGAGACACCCTGGCATCTCCCAGCACCCTTAATTCTTGAGACAGGAGCTCACGGGGCATGTGGGGCTGCCTTCATATGGGGCACAGAGCCACTAAGTGGCAGCTTTTCCAGCATCCAAAGACCCGGGAAGGGGAGAAGGACCCTTCATTTACAGTGAGAAACTTACCTGCATATACCTGATCTGAAGCATGCATAGATAACAAGCAAAGTGAAGCATGGTTACGTTTGACATCATAACTGCCCCCATAACTTCCCTTTCTTACTTTCTTTTTTAAACTGGAGGAAGCGTAAGAGGTCTTGGTGAAATTCAAGAGGATCTCCCTGTTGTTCCTAAGTAAGCCTCATTCCCTGCACATCTTCCAGGAATTGGGGAGCAGAGCACCTCGAATTCCCCCTTAAGCAAAGGAGTTCTTGAGCAGACCTTTAGGAAGTGCTACTCTACCACTGTCGGCTAGAAGTATCTTGGAGTATCTTCTGTCCCTCAGAAGACTCTCCTGCAACCCTCCTTTGAAGCTAAGTGACCAATGTCCCCAAAGTGCCTTTTTTTTTTCAAGAGGCAATTGGACTTTCTGGTCTTTTCTTGGAAGACGTTTCGCTTTGTTAAGGGGACAATTTAAGAGCTGACCAGCTGATGCAATTAGCTGATTCAGCAGGGTCCTTGGCTGTTATCTCTTTAAGAGTTTGTGTAATAAGCGGAAGCCCTATTAGAGTGTTCATTCATTTCTTCCCTGCTGTAATTGCTGTTTGTTTAGATACTGCTTGTAGCACATGTATGTATAGTATTCCTATATTCCTATTGTAGATAAAAACCACTATTTAATACAAACCAACGTTTGCTGTTGCTTCTTGGATGAGAAGCGAAACATCTTCCAAGAAAAACCAGAAAGTCCAGTTGCCTCTTGGAAAAAAACACCTTTGGGACAACCATGACCATGACAATCTCCATAGACACTAAATGAACAATGGTTGTAGAAAACAAGGATTTTCTTGGTCCTGCCCTCCTCAAAGACCTGAACAAGGGGCTCATCTGCCCTTCAGCCTGACAAGGTCCCAGTGCAAGAGAAAATCTCCAGCTGCTCAGAAAGAGGAACAAACCTACCCAGGAACTGAGTTCACCTGATATGGCAGATCTGTTCCTCCCCCAAATTTTAGTGCACAAATTCCTTAAAGTGGCCCGAAGGAGGGGGAGAACTCTGTTTGTGGCCGATGGGCAGCTTTGGCTTTGCAATGCTCCTTCTCTAAGCCCTTTCCTGCTGATTCTCACGCTTATTCCAGAGCCATTAAGAAAAGAAACTTCATTCCTGTCCCCAGTTTTAGATTTAGCTTTGGGTCTCTTTTAATTCTGGGCAGATCTCAGGTCCCAAGTGCATCGAACAAAACGAATCTTACTCCTCATGCAAATAATTTGGTTAGCGGAGCGTTGATGATCCACTACCCCGAAGGCAAAGTGACAATGCAATCAAAGCAGCAGCCTGTGATCCGGGTTCCTATTTGATGCGTTCTCCACAAATTCAGCTTCTTGCAACGTTTATTTTTTTCCCACTGCTGCAGTAATTCCACCTCCTTGTGGGATGGTTCAGAAGATGGGGAGAGGGCACCGAACGGGAACTCCAATAACCAATGGAGCTCTTTTATGGGAAGTCAAGATTAAAGAAGGGCTAAGGATCCCCTGCCCCGCCCCTGCTTACTCCCAACTTCTAGGAGGGGTGGGGCGTCTCCAAAAGGGAGGGGCTGAAGGAGTCTGAACTCTTTCCTCCCCTTCAGCCAGTCCCAGGTTCCTCACCATGGGCTGCTGCACCTCCACTTTGATGATGTCTTCGTAGATGTCATCGCCTTCATCTTCACATGGGACGCAGTCGTAAATGTCCTCTCCCAAATCATGCTCACTAGAATGAAAGGCAGAGGCTTCAGTGTCATGGCCGGGAGGGGAGGAGGCGGGGCTCTGGCCCTGGTGTGTGTGTGTGTGTGTGAGAGAGAGAGAGAGAGAGATCAAGGGTCTCAAAAAGGAGCCGCTCTGGCCAGGCCTCATGGACTCTTTCTGCCTCTGGCCAAAGAGAAAGACAGCCACACTTGTTGCTCTTGGGGTCTGCCTTCCTTTTTCTGCAATTCTAAGATTTTAATGCAAACCTGGGGCCAAAGTGGCAGGCATTATCTTATTCCCCTGTAGGGTTAATGTTTAGAATGCTGGAGTTTCTTACTAGCCCTTAGACTTATATACCGCTTTACGGTGCTTTACAGCCTTCGCTAAGCGGTTTACAGAGTCAGCCTCTTGCCCCCAACAATCTGGGTCCTCGTTTTACCCACCTCGGAAGGATGGAAGCCTTGGTGGGATTTGAACTGCCAAATTGCAGTCAGCTGGCAGTCAGCAGAAGTCGCCTGCAGTACTACACTCTAACCACTGCGCTGCCACAGCTTACGGTGGGAAAGACGTAATTTAAGAATGAATCTGCTTGCTTTTGCCACCGATTATTCCTTGACTAGTTTCTGATCTATCTTTTACTCAACTCTGCTTCATAATTACAGTCTAAATCTATGGTCATCTGGTATTGTGTTTAATCTGCTGTTTTTCTATGATGTTATTAATTTGTCATTAATATTTAATAGATACGAAAAGTGATTTTCCTTTCCTGGCTCTGTCCTGATTTATGGACCATTCTCTCACTACATATGCAGCAACAATAAAGAAAGAGAACAAGCCACCTTTCCATGTGTATCCATGACAACGAAAGATTAACAAGAATGTAAATCTCAAACATCCAGAAAATGGGTGCGGCAAAGTCCAGTGGCTGGCTGACAAAGGAGATGATCGCCTTGAAGTAACCAGCACTCATCTTATAAAGCAAAGGTCTCCAACCTGGGCAACTTTAAGAATTGTGGACTTCAACTCCCAGAATTCTGGGAGTTGAAGTCCACAAGTCTTAAAGTTGCCCAGGTTGGAGACCCCTGTTTTAAAGGACAGAGGGGCTGTCCCCCCTACTTAATACTGGAGCAAAATAAATCTCCTTGAAGCACAGTAGTAGTGGAGTCTAAATATTAAATAAAATCTCTGTAATAAAATCCTTTTACAGTATATATTGTACCCTTTATGACATTGCCTGTTAAACTGTCTTCCAGATGGGCAGCACAGCACAGCCACTAAAAACAGAGAAGTCCCTTGAGGCTCAAATTTGCCTGTGCAGCAGCCTTTTGGCCAGGAAAGGGGCTGGGGGACACCCCTGTCCTCTTGAGAAGAGGGCAACCCTAGCTGCCAAGGCTGCTGGCTTCCACTGCCAGGGCAGGGGCCCCTTACTCAGCCCCACTCGCCAAGCTGCTTTTCCAGCCATCCACCGAAAGCCAAGCTGGCCTGGGAAGGGAAGGAGCCATGGCAAGGTCTCTGCCCCATTCTGTGCTGCCCAGGACTGCCAGGTGGTGCTGGGGATCTACGTCAAGGGACCTCTGACGACAGCACCAGAGGGAAACTTCCAAAGAGAGAGAATGGCTGATCTCAGTGAGAACACGCAACCACTATGCAGAAGGACACCTGGCCCCAAACTCCTAACCTAGTCAGGGATGTGGCTGGTGCAGCAGCCAGCTTGGCCTGAGAGCTTTCAGGCCACCTTCACAAGGACACTTACTCCGCCAGTTCTTCCAAACTGCGGTAGACGTCATCCTCATTTTCGGTGGTCTCCTCTGAAGGGAAGGGCCTGGAGGAAAGAGGACAAATGAGTCAGTCACATCAGTATGGGGGGTGGGTGTGTGGCTTCATTTGGCAGATTATGTCCCTGGCCTTTTTGGTTTTCACCCTCAGTACACTGCCCCCTTTCTGCTGTGAGATGGGCAGTTACAGGCATGGTTCAGCCAACCAGCCAACCAACCAATTACCAACCAACTACTAACCAACCAACCAACCAACAACCAACTAGCCAACCAATCAACAACCAACAACCAACCAACAACCAACCAACCAAGGTCCCCTGCAAAGAGACACACACACAAACACACACACCCTTCTTCAGTTCCTTTCATGCTCTCTTACAATGAACGCCTCCTCAGAGGCAGCCAACCAAATCCCTTTCCAGGAACTCTCTGAGCTGCTTCCCCATTGCAGGTGCCCGGCCGCTCTCAGAGGGTCAGATTAGGGAAGCGTATCTCCTCAGCCCTTACTCTTAACACTGGTACACCACAGGGTTGCGTGTTGAGTCTCTTACTCTATACTCTTTATGTGCATGACTGCATTCCCTCACATGCCAGTAATACTATTATTAAGTTTGCAGATGTTACAACAGTGGTGGGACTCATTTCGGGGTGGGGGTGGGGATGAGTCTGCCTATCGAGATGAGGTGGACCGGTTGCTTTCGTGGTGTGAAGACAACAACTTGGTCCTTAACACCAATAAGACCAAGGAGCTGATAGTGGACTATAGAAAGAATAGATCAGACATCCAGCCCTTGCTTGGAGACTGAGTGGAGCAAGTGGCCAGTTTTAAGTTTCTGGGTATTCTCCTAAAAGAGGACCTGATCTGGGGCGCTGCTCACATTGCAGCACTGGTCAAAAGAGCCCAGCAGAGATTATACTATCTGAGACTTCTCAGGAAACAACAACTGGATGGAAAACTGCTGGTGACCTTCTACCGCTGCACCATAGAGAGCATTTTAACTTACTGCACCTGTGTGAGGTTTGCCAATTGCACGGTGGCCGATAGGACAGGGCTCCAGAGGGTCAACGCCATTGTCCAGAGGGTCATTGGTTGCTCTCTCCCCTCTTTGGAAGAGCTTTATAGCTCCTGTTGCCTTAAGAAAGTTCAAAATGTCCTTAAAAATCCATCTCATCCTGGGCACCTTATTTTTTTTTTTTTTTTTGAACTATTACCATCTGGCAGACGGTACAGGAGAATAAAAACATGGACAAATAGGCTCAAAAAGAGCTTCTATCCCAGAGCAGGAACTATACTGAATTCTACTGTAGAGTGCAACACAAATGCAGTATCAGGGATTTTCAATTCGATTGTATAGAATGTGAAGGATGTGTGTCTGTGTTTTATTTTTGTGGTTATGATGTAAACGGAAGATGGCATTTGATTTCATTGTATGAGTTGCAATGACAATAAACTAAATTAAACTTGGAGGCATTTCTTTTTCCTTCCCACTTTTTCCCCATTTAGATGTTTGCATTTCTGCAGCCCCTGGGATTTCTCTGAGCAAGTCTTCCTCCTAATTCTCAGCGGCCTTGTTCCGATGTTGGCCCTGCCTACACTCACAATCCATTGCTGGAAGCGAATCTATGCTGAGTCTTGCAAAGTTGTACCCTCGGGGCTCTCAGCTGCCAAAAAAGCAGACAAGCCCTTAGAAGAGAGCAGAGATGAGCAGGAAACGCTGACTGTTCTGAGCCGCCTCGTGGACATCTGGGCACATCTGGGCATTTGCAGAGCAGATATCCCGAACGGAGCACGAGAGAGAAACCACATAAATAGATTGGCGTTGTGGGTTAAGGAAGTCATAGATCACCAAGAAATTGAAGCACGGTTTCTTGATTTGATTTTTACAAAATTGATTTTGTAACATCTGTTTAAATGAAATGTCATCTCCTTGCATTAACTGAATTATAAATAATGACAGGTCAATGGTTTTGCTATCCTGATCCGCGCAGGAGAAGGGCCTCGTCACTGAAGGAATGGGATGCAATTTTCCATGGTGGTCCAGCATGGCTTGGGGGTCATAAATGTTTTTTTGATCTCCTGTATGAGATCTCCTGAGATTAGGGGGGCGTGGGCCAAAATCACCCCCTCCCCCGGCCTCAGGTAGAACAGGATCTCCCTGCTCCTAAGTCCAACAGCTTCAGCGTTCATGATTTTCATGCTTGGATAATTCACTTGTTACACATTTGGAAGGAGATATTTGCCATCCATCCTCAAACAGGCCTCGGT
The DNA here is from genome assembly GCA_017656035.1 of Myanophis thanlyinensis. Classification (NCBI taxonomy): domain Eukaryota; kingdom Metazoa; phylum Chordata; class Lepidosauria; order Squamata; family Homalopsidae; genus Myanophis; species Myanophis thanlyinensis. The sequence continues at coordinate 3,185 of JAEANM010025412.1, read as the reverse complement.
TTAAAGCAAAACATTAATTTATTTGTTGCAAAAATAAGGTAGCTTTTCATTAAAAAGGGATCTCAGAAGTGGAATAGGAGGATGGTATCCTACCTGATGCCCTTGTTCTGAGCAATGCTGTGATGAGAAAGCCTGGAAACCGCCGAGATGACCTGATTGAAAAAAGAAAAAAAGAGAAAAGAGAAAGTTCAAGATCAGAATTTACAACCTGATTTTATTTATTTATTTTATTTATTTGTCAAAATTTATAGACCGCCCCCGCTGCCGAAAGACTGTACAGCCAGTAAAACACACAGATAAACAATTTAAAAACCAATTAAAATTAAATTAAATTAAGGCCAACTGAATTAAGATTTAAATTTTTTTTTAAATTTAGAACAGTTTAAAATGCATGCAAGAATTAAGAACCAATTTAAAATCCCCAACCGACGGTACTAGGCCAGACCAACTTGTTGAAACAGAAAGGTCTTCACTGCGCGCCGGAAGGTCCGTAGGTCCGTAATGGTCCGGATCTCCAGGGGCAATTCGTTCCAGAAGGAGGGTGCCCCCACAGAGAAGGCTTGAACCCTGGGGCTGTCAGACGACACCGTCCTGACAGTGGAACCCCAAGGAGGCCAACCCTGTGGGAACACACAGGTCGGCAGGAGGCTGATGGTGGCAACAGGCGGTCCCATAAGTACCCCAGTCCCAAGCCACGGAGCGCTTTGAAGGTAAGAACCAACACCTTGAATCGCACCCAGAAGGCCACAGGGAGCCAGTGTAGCTTGCGCAAGAGAGGTGTAACATGGGAGCTCTGAGGAGCCCCCAGAATCACTCATGTAGCCGCATTCTGCACCAACTGCAGCCTCCGGATGCTCTTCAAGGGGAGCCCCATGTAGAGAGCATTGGCATAGTCTAGGTGAGAGGTAACAAGGGCGGAAGTGACTCTCCGAAGAGCGCCCCGATCCAGAAAGGGCCGCAACTGGGAGATCCTTCGGACCTGATAAAAAGCCCCCCTGGAGATGGCCATGATCTGATCTTCCAATGACAGCCGTACATCCAGGAGGACACCCAGATTGCGAGCCCCTTCCGCGGGGGTTAAAAACTTTTTATCAAAAGACACCTGAGGTGAGGCCTGGGATACTTTGTTTCACCTGTAAAGGACGTGACATCTTGCTCAGATGGTCTTCTGGTCTGAGGCTGCAGTGGCCTTCACACCCTGAGCCTGCGTGACCGAGACCGTCAGCCTCCAGCCCCAGTTAAACATGCAGCAGATGTCTGGCTAAAAAGTGGCACTGAACTTGGAACTACAATCCCCATCATAGCATCGCTCAGAGAACCATGGCTTGCCTCACCACAGAAGTTGGTTGGTCTTTTAATGACCCCGTAATCCCTTGCATCGGGGTGGAGTTGGGACAAGTGAATGGAGCTGAGTGTTTACTGGCCGGATGCCCTTCCTGCTGCCAGTACAGAGTTTTCTTCAGCAGATATTCTCATGGTGCCCAGAGAGAGAAATATCTGCCTCTACCCTAGGATCGAACTCACAGCCTCCCGATGGTGAGGAGAGAGCGCCGCCTCTAGGCCACCACACAGAAGTTGGTTGGTAATGCCCCCAAACTCTCCCTAGTTACAAGCTGGAGGGCAATGGACCACAGGCCAAGGTATGGGAGCACCTGTTGGCCGTTCAGCCCAAGAAGGGATCTCTGCAGACACTCTGAAAACACAAGATGGAACTGGACATGGGTGGTCTACAGCAGGGGTCTCCAACCTTGGCTACTTATGACTTGTGGACTGCAACTCCCAGAATTCCTCAGCCAGCATGCACCAAGGTTGGAGACCCCTGGTCTAGAGCTGTGATCCTCAACCTTGACGATTGGACACCAACTCTCATAGTTCCCTGGAATGCTGGGTGAGGGACTCTAGGAGCAAAAGTCCAGTTGAGACACATTCCTCCTCTAGCCTTTAGCCAGGATTTGTCACCATGGCCTTCTGTTCCCATCTGGAAGGCAGCACCAGAATCCTAGAAGAAGTCTTCCTCTTGCTTTTTCTCCATTTACCGAAAGGGGGTGTCTTCAAACTCCCTTCCAGAGACAGAAAAATGCCAGTAGAGAAGCCCACCTGGTTGGGCCGGTCTCCCTCAAGGTAGAAGGAAGAGCAGGGGGGGCTGCTCCCCCTTCTCCTCCCTTCACCCTGGCTGGGTTGTGTGTCCTACAGCTCTGGGTTCAGGATGGCCCTGATCCTGGGCGGTGGGCAGGGTGGATAAAAATGGATAATTTTTTGAAAAATTAGATTTTTTAAAATTTAAATCATTTTTTTTTAATTTAAATCAGATTTTTTAGGAAGGAAGGAAATGAGAAACAGGGAGGGAGGGAGGGAGGAAGGAAAATGGGAATGAGAAACGGAGGGAGGGAGCGAGGGAAGGAAATGGGAATGAGAAATAGGGTGGGAGGACGGAAGGAAGGAAGGACGGACGGAAGGAAGGGATTTCAAAGCTAGGCTGCCTCCATGGGATCCGTGAGGAAATGCTTTGCCCCTCCCCACACGCAGGGAGAGAATTAATATTCAGAGGCTGATCCGCATTTGGCGCCCGGCCACAGACGCCACTTCCTGCCTGGCAGCTTCTCGGGGCAGCTGGAGGCCTTGCCATGCATGGCTGGCAAAGCTTATCACACAGCAGCTGCCAGCCAGGCTCTTCTGAGTTAACAGAGCTGGAGAAGCGTGTGAGAACATCAAGTGCGCATGAAATCGTCCAAGGTTGTGGCTTGGCCTGAGGGGGTCCCCGGTGGAACCCCATTCAGAGCCAAAGAGCAGCTCCTGCTGGGGGTCACTAGCCCTGAGCCCTCTAGCCGGCCGTTCCAAGGAAAGTGCTTCATGCACAGGGAGTGAAAACGGCATTTCCAGTCTCACCCTTTGCAAAGTACCCAACACATTCCAGAAAGAAATCGAGGGCCATGAGACCATCAAGTGGCCGCCGAACAGGACCACCTGCAGAAGAGGCCACCCGCTTCTCCTGGCCTCCAACGGGCCTCCTGTCTGCCGTGGCCGAGCCCTTAAGTGCATTGCGGATCCCGGTCCCTCCAACTCTCCACCCAGGTTCTCCCTCTAATGGCTTCTCCAGGAGGATCCCTACAGGTCCGAAGGATCGCCCAGTTGCACCCCTTTCTAGATCGGGGCGCTCTTCGCACAGTCACTTCTGCCCTTGTAAC
>JAEANM010025411.1:0-10946 GCA_017656035.1 Myanophis thanlyinensis | reverse complement strand
ACCTGCGGTTGCATAAGCATTTCACTGCATATTGTACCCATGTATGATTGTGTATGTGACCAATAAAATTTGGAATTAGAATTGGAATTGTCATTTGTACTTTTATAAGTGTCTGGTTTGGTACAGCAACTAAACAGGACAAATACAGACTCCAGTGGATAGGAAAAACAATTGCAACCAGTCTGCCTTCCACAGAAGACCTGTATATTGCTTAGGTCAGAAGGAGGACTGAGAAAATAACTGCAAACCCCTCACATCTTGAACATAATCTGTTTCAACTCCTCCCCTCATGATGCTGCTACACGGCATTGCATACTAAAACAACTAGATACAGAGACAGTTTTTCCCTCATGCTGTCTTATGTCTAAATATATTCCCTCATGTTGCATGGTTGTAATATTATTATTATCCTTCTCATCTTTACTACCCTCTTTTATTGGTATCATTATTATGATTACTAGTACCCTGTTGTTTTGCACGTACAATGTGAGAACTTCTGCACAGGAGACAAATTCCTTGTGTGTCTAAACACACTTGGCCAAATAAAGTTCTGTTCTGCTCTGTTCTGTTCTACATTCATGGAGATCTGGTTCTTATTTTTCTGTTCTTTGGTGCTCTACAACCAATAAACTAGAATAAAAAAGAGTGTTATTGACATAAAATGCTAGGCTTGGTATGTATGTGTGAAGGGGTAATCTTGCATTTGTTTACTGTCAGATGGAGAATAATCCTTGAAATGAAGGCACCATTGGCCACCAATCAAAACATTCTGGAGGAATTAAAAGTTCATGAGAATAGAAAGTGATCTGTCTACTGGTTTATTAACATCACCAATCTTGTATCCTCAGTTGTTTTTTGTTCTCAGATAGTTTTCTGAGTTCCTAAGGCAGAGTGTCTGTGGCCAGAGCTAATTTTATTGGCCTTTTAGCTCTTTGCTCCTTCTTGTTTAAAAAATCCCGTCCACTAGAGAAAATTACTTTCAAAATTGTCAACAATCTACAGGTCATAACACCTATTGTCACTGAGCAATTAAATTCTGTGGTGTTCACACATGCAGAGAAATTATCAATTACCTAATTTTCCCAGTGTGGGAAAATACTTTGATCTGATTGGCTATAGTCTGACAGCTCCTGATAAAAGGGAGCTGTTTGCCTGCAGCATGCTGTTAATTGATCAGACCCTGAAATAAACCTCTTAGGAGTCTCCTGTTGATCTGAGTCCTCTTTTATTCCCACTACACTTCACTGGTGATGAAGGTGGAATTCTGAAGAGCAGATCAGACAGAATCACTAACCAATGGCAACTGAAGAAAAAAACCCCAGACAAATGGCGAAATGTCTTCCATAGCTCCAGTGATCACATTCGCTCCATACAACCCAAAAAGGGAGCCATGGAGCACATTTCTGACCAGGTTTGACTGCTTCTTAGATGCCAGCAATTTTGAAGACCCGCCAGACAAAAAGAAACAGTCCATCTTCCTAAATTACTGCGGGACAGACATATTCACCATAATGATCATCCTTGTGGTACCCCAGGGAGTGAATGAAGTACGCTGGACAATACTAATGGAGAAGCTACAGGTCACTACGCACCCCAACCCTCAGAGATGTCCCACCAGCATGCCTTTTACCAAAGGGACCAAGAAGAGGGAGAGACCATCTGCGATTTCATTGCAGCACTGAGGAAGGCGGCCATCCACTGTGATTTTGCCAACCTAGACCACACATTGCAAGACCAGTTGGTCTGCAAACTCAAAGATGACAAACTAAGACAAAGGCTACTAGCCAGGAGCACCCTCACACTCCATGTGGCCATAGAAGAAGCCACCACAGGCGAAGCAACCAGCAAGCCTCAAGAAGGAAAAATGTAGCAATGGTGCATCATGGAGACTATGATGAAGAGGGGGACTCTGATTCTGCAGAAGATGGCAACATCCACCTGGTCAAGCCAACGAGGGGACCCAAGATGGCTGCCAAGAGTTGCAGCACCACATGTGGGAGCTATGGTGGGAACCATGCCAGGCAACATTGCAGATACCTGGCCACCATTTGCAGAAGATGCAATAAAAAAGGACATTTATCCAGAGTCTGCAGAGCCAACATAGGGGGACAAGCCAATACTCTATTCCAACCACAGAGACCGGGTCAACCCAGGCAGGGACAGGTGAAACAAAGGACACCTGAAGAAAGCTGCTTCACCATAAAGATGTGGACCAACCAGATCACAGAAACAAATGCCCCAAGACCGAAGCCCAAGAGACCCAAGATTTGAGTCACAGTAAATATCAATGAGTACCCCTGTGAGATGGAACTGGACACCAGATTAGATGTGACTATCATGGCATGGGACAAGATAAAAAAAACTCATGCCGCAACTCACAAAGCAGAGATTACAAACATGCCAAACTGTCCTGAAAGACTATCAGGGAAACAAAATCCCCATAGCTAGATGGGGCAACTTCCCAGTCAAGTACCTGGACTTCAAGGGAGAGCTCCCTATCATCATTTTCAAGGGGAACCTCCTGAGCTTACTCGGGCTAACTTGTTTGATGTCTTAGGGATAGATGTGACAGGGATCATCCACAGCATCAAGAATGCCGCCACGGACAAACTCACCAAGGAATTCACAGAAGTCTTTGATGGGCAACTTGGCAGGTACAAGGGGACCCCCATCTCCTTTAGTTTAGACCCTGGGATGGCACCTATCTGCATGAAACTGCGGAGAGTCCCCTTCACACTCAAACTGTAGATGGATGAGCAAATAGATAAGCTTGTTAAACAAGGGGTCCTAGAACCAGTAGACCATGCCTGATGGGAGACCTTGATAGTCACCCCCATCAAACCAGATGGCTTAGTCAGAATATGTGCAGATTATAAATGCATGATAAACAAAGCCCTGCAACTCCATGCGTACCCAGTGCCAGTTGTCCAGCACCTCCTCCATTCACTGATCAAGGAAATTTTTTTGCTAAGCTTGACCTGGCCCAGGCATACCAACAATTGCCTGTAGATAGCAAAACAGCTGAGGCACAAACAATAGTAACTCATTGTGGTGCTTTTAAATGTAATTGCCTCCAGTTTGGGGTCAGCGTGGCACCAGGGCTATTCCATTCACTAATGGAGCATCTTTTGCAGGGAATCCCCAGAGTTATCCCCTACTTCGATGACCTACTAATTGCAGCGAGCAACCAGGAGGAACTAACCAGCAGACTCAGGGCGGTCCTACAGAGATTCCAAGAAGCTGGGCTAAAAGTCAAGAAGGACAAATGCCACATAGCCATCCCCAAGGTAGAGTTCCTGGGTTACCTTATAGATGTGAAAGGCATACACCCCACAGCAGATAAAATAAAAGCCATACAGGAAGCACCCACTCACACAAACAAAATGGAACCACAAACATTCCTAGGACTTCTCAACTTTTACAGTATCTTCCTCAACCACAAAGCAATCATAGCTGAACTACTCCATCAGCTACTAGACAAAAAATCGGCATGGACCTGGGCCCCAAAAGAAGACGTCGCATTCAAACAACTAATATCATCAAAAAGCCTATTAATACAGTATAATGAATAGCTACCCCTAACACTGACAAGTGACACATCACCATTTGGAGCTGGAGCAGTGCTCAGCCACAAATTTCCTAATGGCCAGGAAGCCCCAATTGCATTTTTTTTCCTGTACCATTATCTAATGCATTCCCAGCATGGGAAAATACTTTGATCTGATCGGCTGAAGGCTGACTGCTCTCTATAAAAGGAGCTGCTTGCCTACAGCATGCTGTTAGTTGATCAGACCCTGAAATAAACCACTTAGGAGTCTCCTGTTGATCTGAGTCCTCTTTTATTCCCACTACAATATAAATTCCACATGATTTGGTAACCTTATTTAAAATTATTAGAATGCTTTCTTGCAACTCTAAGAGATTATTAGTGTTTGAACATTAATGGGATGATTATGACTTTCACACCCCCACCACCTAGATAGCAAACATTACCATTACTCCACTCCAGAATTGCCCCAGTAAAAGAAAAGGATTCATAGCAAGAATTTTTGCTCATAAGACCTATATAAAAGAGTGCTACATTTTCTTTTCTTTTTTTATTTTTTGCTTTCATTGGCAGTGAAACCATAGCATGCATCATTAGGAAGAGAAATCCAGTACAGTAATGCTATTTGCAGTGCATTTTTAAAGTTAGTTTTCAATTTAAGCAGAATATAGCTTAGTCCTCTGTGAGAAATTTTTGTCTTTACACTACCAGGTAACATACTGTATATGCTTTTAAGTAATCCCATCATTTTTTCCCTTGATAGGAAACAAAATCAGTTCCAGCATATCCTAAGCTTCTTGTTAATTAAATTCATTTGTTTTACTTACTGAAATATTTAGAAAGAATGACTGAAGCAAAGATAAGATAACTAGGTCAAACTTTTTTTTAAACTTTGTATCCTGCTTGTGCCAAAGGTTTTCTGCTAGCTTTATTCCAAGGCTGTTATTTGCAGAGGTTATTAGGAGAATATCACATTTGTGCTTTATTTCTTTTAAAATTGGTTCACTGGGGACATCTCATTAGTTCAGGAAATAGCAACCACATTCCCAGCAGTTCTGTTTTGCATGGTACTGTTGAAGTCAATGAAACAAAACTAGGCATTCACCTGATGAACATCTGGACTGTTTTTTTAATACATCCCATGAGAATGGTAGTTACATAGATTTCTTCTAACATTCTCAGTTAAAACTGAAGAAGTAGATTGGTAAAGATTGCCAACACTATTAAATGTTGAAGAAGAGTGCATTGAAGACAATGTTTTAACATCTCTAATCTGGCTTTATAGTTCCTGTATTCCTGTGTTAAAATTTAAAAAGGGAATGATGTATGCAGTGAATATGCTTCAGGAAAAATGGTATTATTTTTTTTTAAAAAAACATTATTAAACCGAATAAGGCAAATTCCCCCACAGGTCATGAGAACTTGATGGGAAATCTACATTTTATATGAAAATTGTAGTAAAAGCCTCTTAATTTGTTTTGATGTTTTACATAATTTCTATTATTGCAATACAACAATGAAGAGCCAGGCAGGAAAGAGTGTTTGGCAGTGGTGAAATTCAATTTTTTTACTACCAGTTCTGTGGCTGTGGCCACAGGATTAAACATTACCAAGCACAGAATTAAACTTCTCCAAAGTTACAATGTAATAAGGGGAGAGGCAGTTTCTGTGAGCAAGGCAATAAAGATTAGGCTAGAAACAACTACTTTATTTACAGGATTAACCCTGTAAAGTTAATCTTTATAGGATTAACCCTGCAAAGTGGGAAAAAAACAAAAGGAGATTTCTTCTAATAACTGGTTCTATAGAACTGCTGTGGCTGAATTTCACCTCTGGTTTTTAGGCAAAAGACAAGATGGTTTAGCGTTGGATTACTGACCAAATTCCACTGTACTATGTAATACTTATATGTTCTTGTGAAGGATTCTGATGTAGGCAGTTTTGGATTGACCCAGCAGAGCACATTTTCAGAATCCCTGAAGAATGGATTTGGTTATGATTTTCCAGATTTTGATAATACTGTATAATCACACTTTATATAATGTGTGTGTGTGTCAGAAAAGCAAATAAATATGGACTCTGCAATATGGAAAAAGGAGAAATTGGTATATAATTCCTTTACATGTCTGTTTCATTAAAAGGAAAGGAAAAATATCAGGGGCTTTTAATGATTTTATAATATTTGCTTGATTATAGATACAGAGGCAGTGATTCTGCATGTAGCTCCACTTGAAATACCCTTTGGTGAACAGTATGGACACTTTATGCTTGCATACCCAGCAAATTCACAATTTAGTTTTCATGCATTTAAAGTTACAATTTCTCATCTGTTCCCTTGAAATGAAGGGTATAATGTTCCAGAAAGCTGGAGAGAGATTAAGATGTGCCATTTTAGACAAACCACAGTACTCACAGTGTCTATTTTCTTTTGGCTCCTATCTTCCCCTTTTGTATCCTTTGCAAGGACTGTTTAAAGTTCTATCCTTATTCAAAGATTTGAAAGCTAGGAATATATAGCAAGCAAGGCTGGATGAAACCACTAACCTTTCTAGGCTAGATTTCAGTTCCCTAAGCAGCCAATTAAAGGAAAGTTTTCATTATTTTATTGAGATAGAAACCTCAGTCACCTCAGTATTCTGATAGATCCCATTGACAAACTGAAGGCTGAGAGTAATAAGTACGCATATATTCAAATTAGAATAATTATTCAGTATGCTGATAGGGAATGCAAGATTCATGAACTGAGAACTATTTATAACAACGTTGAAAATAAAACTGTTATTCTAGGCAACACATTGTTCAGGATAGATATTTTAGGCTTCAATCTTAAAACTATATACCTAGGAGTTTTATTGTTTGGGGGCTAACTTCTCAACAGACATGGCTTATCTGTTATGTAAAAATCTACAATTGTTACTAAGGCTTTAAAATGGATTATGTGTCTCAAATAACCTATGGATAATATTAGACATGCAAGGAGAAAATTTCATTCATCTAATTATAATCCCATTGCATGCTTTTGATTATCCAGAAAGATATGACTTAATTCTTCCTTGAGCCATGCTTTTGATACATTTAAAAAAGAAAGCTAGCATGAAATAAAGAAAAAAATTATCAATAAGTGCATAAACAATAAGCAATTTGTACTATAATCAATCCATGGATGAAAAGCTGTTTTTTCCATTCATCTTTATCTTTTAGAAAAAATAGTAACAGCTAGTGCTTAGTTTTACAGCTCCTCTTAATAATCAGAATATAAATAAGTTTGCATTTTTATAGAGCTACATAATTCAAAATAATCTTCAACTGTGAAAATGTTATATATTTTTTCCAGAATTAGGATACATTTATGCAAATTCATGTATATCACTATTCTGGGAAGCAGAATACACATACAGTTCTCCAATAAAAATACAGTGGGTAATATTTGCAGTGATAAATTATGGGCAAGTAAAAATATTGTTTCTGGTGAGATAGAGCTGACACATTCACAACAACAAAATATTTGTTCTTGTCTGTCTAAAATTTGGACCAGATGATAAGAACATGAGGAGACCTGTTGGATATAAAGGCTATTTAGGCTTGTGTCTTGTTTCCAGAATGACCAACTTCAAGGATAATTAGATTTTTTTCAGCCTATGGCCAAAAGAAACTTCTTAAAATAAGAGTTCACCAATGGAGGATGGAGAATTCTCCCTGGCTGGAATGTTTGTAACATTGTTTGCTAAAAATAACATGACAACCACACCTCAGAGACCAAGCTCAGCTGTAATGAATATTAGAAGAAATCTTACAACACTTACATAACTACATACATATTTGTAGACACAAAATTCTAGTTTAAAACATAACTGATTTGGAGGAATCGGAGTATATCAAAATGTATAGATTGAAATGGAATCTTCAGCTTTTATATTAAAGTGTTTGCATATTTATTTATGAAAAGATATTTCCTGCAGAAATCAACAATGCATCTAAATTGCAAACCAGGCATTCAAAGAGCAAGAATAAGCTATTGTTCATTTATTTAATATGCATAGTAACTTGAAAAAGTAACTGTGCATTTTCATTATGAGCCAAAACACATTATAAATCAAAACACAAGACTAAAATCAGGGCTAGCCAGTCCTTGGCTGCAGGCAACAGGAACTACTGTGTTCCATTAGCACTCTGTTTGTACACTAGAACACTCCATAGTAACCTGCTTAAGTTTGGTAATAAAATTATTACATTTTAGCAAACATAAATTTTGCAGAAAACTGGTAAAATAATGAATTTTGAGATATTTAAAAAGGCTATAGTCATAAAAAACACTTCTTTTTCCACGAGAACTGTTACAGAAACTAGAAAGTAAATATATACAAATATAAATAATAGTGCAATAGGTGAATGTGAGTCCTACTTGTAAATAAACAATCAGCAAAATGCTTTAAAGAAACAAAATAGGAATCAGGAAGTGTTTCTCCTTGAATCACTAAATATTTTTCACAAATGTTGGCTTACATATACTTTTCTCCCCGTTGTGATATGTAATCTGATAAAATGTGAGATATACCTGTTAAGACTGGACATTAATATCATGAAACCTTGAAACTTTTCTGAAGAAGAAAAAAGATATAATATTCTGTACCTTCCATTCAAGCCAAGAAAACAGCTTTAGCTTTATTTTTTCACTAAGTATAGCTGTAGCAATCCTTTATCCCCAAATACTTACCTCCAGCTGTTTTATACATGTTACAAAATTGTTCACATATGTGGCCTATCTTACAATCAACGTATTATTCAAAGATAAAGTCCTTTAGTTAATATTGCAGCTATTTTCCAATGGCTGGAAAAATCAAGACAACTAGAGCCAGACTAATTATATTTAACAGTAGTATAGTAAATCCCATTTAAATGAAATTAAAAATCAACATGATTAACATAAATCCTATTGATTTCACTTTAACTGGCTGCAACCCTATATAGATCTACTGAGGAAAAAGTACAAGTGGGGACATTGTGTTTAAGGTGATTTATGCTTAGGTAGGGGAATGTAAGATTGCAGACAAGGTAAAAGTAATTTAGTTTTATTCCAGTCTACAGTGGTAGGATGTTTAGGTTTCTTTTCTTGGTCTTCATAGTCCACTAACTGATTTTAAGTATGTTGTGAAAGGTTGACAGATGAGGTCAGACAGGAATCCCCATGGACAATGATGTTTGCAGATGACATTGTGATCTGTAGTGAGAGCAGAGAGCAGGTGGAGGAACATCTGGAAAGGTGGAGGTATGCTCTGGAAAGAAGACGAATGAAGGTCAGTCGTAGTAAGACAGAATACATGTGTGTGAACGAGAGGGAGGGAAGTGGAACAGTGGGGTTACAGGGGGCTGAGGTCAAGAAGGTGCAGGAGTTTAAGTATTTAGGGTCAACAGTCCAGTGTGATGGGGAGTGTGGAAAAGAGGTGAATAGGCAAGTGCAGGTGGGTTGGAATGGATGGAGAAAGGTGTCAGGAGTGTTGTGTGACAGAACAGTGTCAGCAAGAATCAAAGGAAAGGTGTACAAGACAGAAGTGAGACCAGCTATGCTGTATGAGTTAGAGACTGTAGCAGTGAGGAAGAGACAAGAGGTAGAGATGGAGGTAGTAGAGATGAGAATGTTGAGGTTCTCTTTAGGAGTGACCAGGATGGACAGGATTAGGAATGAGCACATCAGAGGGACAGCTCAGGTCAGCTGTTTTGGGGACAAGGTCAGAGAGGCTAGATTGAGATGATTTGGACATGTATAGAGGAGGGATAGTGGTTATATTAGTAGAAGAATGTTGGAGATGGAGCTGCCAGGCAAGAGATCAAGAAGAAGGCCAAAGAGGAGATATATGGATGTGCTAAAAGAAGACATGAAGGTGATTAGGGTGAGAGTGGAGGATGCCAAGGGTAGAGTTGGGTGGAGGCAGTTGATTCACTGTGGCGACCCCCTAACAGGAACAGCTGAAAGAAGCAGTATGTTGTGAAAAAGGATGTTGTTACATCCTGACAGATGTTAGGTTAGTCTGGAACCAACAATTCTAAGTTTTCAAAAACAGAGTTACTTTCAGTGACCATTGTTTACATAAATGATAGCAAGAGATGCACAACCGCATACTATGCTTGTGCACAACTGCATAAATGTATGGCAATTCTGGCCTCCCTACATTTATTTGGAAAACTGATTCTCCTTGGTTCCTAAACCTACAACAATTTCTTATCTCATTGTCCCAGTGACTCCTTAATGTCTCTTACAGGAATATAAGAACTTATATTGAATGAGACACACATATTTCATAAGGAAAAGAAGCACAGAACTGCGGGCATTATCACATTCTCTAAGCACTTTACTAAGATCTACAGAGGCATTGTTGAAATACAGATACTTTGCTTCATAATATGATGGCTGCCATTTATTATTATACATTAAAACCATGTAAGAAAGGCACAGAACCTAACTTGGGGAGTGCCATGGTATGTCTTAGTGGCCAAACTGTTGCCCACTTGATACAAAATTGAGGATTCATTATTTAAATTGTAGAGTAATGCTCTAATAAACATGCTTTGAGATTTTCCATTTTTATTTGGATATGCTTGATTTAACCTAGAACCTTCAACATGCAAAGCATATCAGATATAGGTATTTTTCTTCAGCTTTTATTTTATGAAAACAGGGTTTTGTGGTAGTACAGAGAATTTTAGTGGAAGAAACACTTTTCCTTCCATAAACATTATTATAAACATTCTGCTGTGTAAGTAGCTTGTAATCTTAAACACCTAGTTGTTCCCCAGCTACACTGAAGCCAATTAGTGAGTCATAATTTCTAACTATCATTTTAAAAAGAGCTAACTTTTAGCTACCCTTAGCAGTTCTTGAAGCTGAGACATTAGATAAAATATGCATTCCCTACTTTGCCTATTTTGTAAGAAAGAAGTAATTCTGACCCCCACCCTTTTTTAACCAATGAAAGAATGATGCTAGAATACCTGACATTCATAGTGATACGGAAAACATTTTTCTAATCTTCTCAAGTAGGTCAATTATTTCTATCTCATACAATCCAGAAATCCACACTATTTGCTGTTTCTCTGTATCAGAAACTATGAAAAAAAGATAGGAAATTGTAATACTTCAAAAATATGATTAGTCTAAATGTTACAGGAAAATAGTGATGTGCTAAGCCAGAATTAGTTTCTCTCTTCCTCAATAATATTTGTGGACTGTTTTGAGACACAGTCTCAAAGATGAGAAATTAATTAATCAATTGCTTTTGTCACTTCTGGTATTTGGGGAAGATAATAATACTTTGTATACCTTAAAACAGGGGTCGGGAACCTTGGCTCTTTCATGACTCATGGACTTCAACTCCCAGAATTCCTGAGCCAGCTGGCTCAGGAA